>JACMZG010000002.1:47740027-47897527 GCA_018340805.1 Microvelia longipes | reverse complement strand
TTTGTAATTACAATTTTGAGAAACCACAACAGACTAATAAACCAGGTTAGCCAAATATACTCATATTTTATAATAACTCAAGTCCCGAGGGAGAAAAACTAATTAGATTTAAAAGAATTTTTAATAACGTTCTGAAAAAAGAGTCGTTCAAATATAGAGTTTAAGTGAGGTTGAAAATATCCCAATGCAATACTTTGTTGTCAAACTTTTCCAATAGAATTTGATAATAAAATACGAACAAATCTATTGTCAAATGAACAGTCATGTTGTTCTTAAATATATATTTATTTTATTTAAAAGTAAGACATTGTATATTTATTGAATTTTTATTAATAACAAAATTATAAAATTTCATTTAAAAAATGTGTTATTTTTAGAATATATATTATTTACGAAATTATTATCGTGACATTGCACTTTTATTTAATACATAATATAACATATACATGAAATACATGACGTTTATAAAAAAGGGAAACACAATAAGCTTGAGAACAACATTTTTAATAAATAAAAATATAGTTCTTTGGTACAGTAAAGGGTTTTCCGTAGAATATATTAAACAATTTTTTACTAAAGTGTAAAATGAAAAGGATTTCAGGATAATAATTTAAATAAGAATTTCTACAGGAAAATGAGTTTTAGGAACCTTTAGGATTCGTTACTTTTTTCGCATCTCTTTTGTACGAGAAGGATTTATTATACTCTTATTTTTTTACTTATCTTTCAAATTTTAACAAAAAATCCGAATAAAAAGTTTAATGCCGGCCTTAATCTTCTCATTTATATTAAACAAGGGAAGTAAATTGAATAAGGCTGTTTTATTATAAAGATAGGTAATAAAGATTAAAAAGAATAAAGTTGTAATTAAAAGGAAACAAAGTGAAAGAAAGTAAATTAATGACATGAAACGTCGTTAAGTTTTAATGATTAATACTTATAGTTTGTATGAATTTGAGTTGATTTACGTCAATCAAATAAGAATGCTTATTGACCATATGCAATTTTAGTTATCCGTCTAGTTCTGTAAAAAATGTCTTTGTCAAAATTATAATAATCTATAAACTTGCTCTCTGCGAGGCACGATTAAGATATTTAATTTAAAATACCTGTTTGTGATTTTAAGAATTTGGAAAAAAAATGAAATGAGGGTGGTGCATTTTATAAACATAACTCTGACATCCTACTAACTCTGCGCTAATAGAGATATCACTAAAGAATTGCCAATCTATTACTATTAAGGAGCTTTAAAAATCATTTTATTAAATCGTGTTTCAAGTATTGCAATGAGATAGCGAAAACTTGTTTTTCTACGGCAAGGTTTGAATTTTAAAATAGAACATACCATGATATGGATTTCAATAACAATATCACTAGCATCAGTAGCTTCCAGAAATCCCTCACTCAACTTTCTTTTGGCTTGCAAAAATACTTTACCCAACATTAATTCTTGAAAATTTGGTAAATCACAATACATAAACCCGACTAACTCTGCTTCTAATAGAGCTGGCGCCAAAATTGGTATCTACTTCTTCTAAGTCGAATACCAAAAAGTTAAATTTCCAATTATTATTATCATTATTTTGGCAAGACGAGTGCCAAAAAATTATAATCGTCTTCCTAGTATAACTGTGTTTTTTACAGGAACTTGAATTTCAAATGAGATCATACTATAATAGTGTTGTTTTTGAAAATATTCAATTCCGGAAACTACACTTCATCCTTAAAAAATTCAATATCACGAAATTCCGGAAATGTCTAACACTTCTTATTCCTTGCATTTTTAATCTGGAATAGCTTTTAGTGAACTATGTGTATTCATTACTCTGATATACTTATACTTTTTTTTTACATTAAAAGGCATTGTTCTTATTGTTTCATTTTATATTATGATTCAAGAGATCCTAATTATTAGAATAAATCATTGTTCGGTTAGTTCATCAAGAGATTTGGCCGAGTTAAGTCAGGGTGATGTACTATGGTGTTACAAATTTTCGGGTATTCAAATTGGGTAAAAGTAGTTTTGTATGTCAAACGAATAGCTTTATAGGGAATCCCCGGAATTAAGTAATATTGGTATCAAATTGTTTGGTAAACATTGTAGATTTTGTTTAAAAATGCCATATGATGCATGGTATCCTACAATTTAATATTTAAAAGTTACCATAAAAAACATATTTTGGAAATCTGACTGTCGTACTAGAAAGATGAATGTCAAAAATATAATTGGTTATTCAAGCACCGCCGGGTAGTTGACTTAGTAGAGGTAGAGACCAATTTTTTTACAATACCCCTATAAGAAATAGAGTTAACCATGACGATGAATTTTCAATCTGCAAAGCTAGATTGATGGATCAAATTCTCTTTCTTAGTACTTCGATTAATTCTCAAGGCCTTCAGTTCCAAGAATCACTTATTGAAGAAAGGTATTTGAGATACTTATTGTTAAATTAATAAACTTAAAATGTCGGTGATACTTATAATAGAATACATGAGCAGATTACACGACTAGACTAATAAAATATTTATGTTTAACGATAAAAGGTTATTAATGTACTGTAAAAACTTATGACGAGAAAAAAGGTTTTAAAAAAGAATACAACAGCAAAAATAGGCACTGTTCTTGTAGTTGCAAAAATGCAAAAATTGTAAAAACAACTTGTAATGACAGATGTACAAGTGTTACCAAGGATAAATTTGTAGCATTTTTCTATTTGATAAACAAATTTTTTTGTGTACTACAATTACTCGTAACATTCACTTGTAAAATTTCTACCCAAGTCTGAACCTAGGTAGCCTGAGTTACAAGTTTATTTTACTAGTATAAAAACTTAGTTTTTATCGGCAACTTTTAGTTTATTAGTAATCTAGTGCTCATTATGAGTTTGTAAAACGTTTTTTATAAATATTACTTCTGGTATTTTAGAAATAATTGCATTCGAAATAATTTACTCATATAATTAAAACTGGGTTTTAATAATACTTTGACATTATACCTACAACAAAAACGCTTGTATGTTTCAATAAATTGTAATAATATTCGTGAAACGCTTAATTTTGACACATGTAGTTACAAATTGTTTTTTTACAATTGTTTGTAAGGTTTTTAGGGGAGATTATCAATTTTGATTAGAATTTGACACAACTGTGCTCGTTTCCTAGGAGATCTAAGATAAAATTTGTAACCTTATAGTGTGTTTTAATACAATTGTATATCATCCGCTAGTAACTTGTACACTTATACATGAGTGAAACAAATTTTTAGGAATTAGTAGTAAACTTGTAGCTTTTTACTTGTAGTATATAAGACTTGTACTTTCGTAAAACCCCTGTCATCATCAGAATAATGAGATTTTTTGAAACACATAACTAACTACAAGACTTCAATTTAAAACTCAAAAAACCTATCAACATAAAAGAATTCACATATTTAACTGTAAAAAAACAACAAACAATAAGAGTTATAATGAAGTTAACATAAAATAGAGAAGTTACAGAGTAGCTAAATAAATCTCTTTACCCTCATGATGACTAAGATCCCTAGTTGAAAACTCGGTAGCTGTATCTCAATTATTTTTGAACTGCTGAATTTTTTTAACCTTTTTTTCTTGTAATTTATGTTTAAGTTGTTTTATGTCAAGTCATTTTAAACTTTCAACTAATTACTACGAAGTAACTTATTTTTATTTAATCTTTCTAAAATATTCTTATTATTTTAAAATAAAAGCAAAAGATAAAAAGTAAAGAGTATTTAATAACCTTAGTACACCAATATATTTAAACTTTCTTATCTACATCTTTATGAACAACTTATCAAGTAAGAGAAAAAAGAGCAGCGTAAAGTGTATCAGGTAGAAAATGTATCTTACTCTCTAATTAGTGTATGGATGTAAGTCAAAGGATTTATAAAGCCCTTAATTTAGAATTTTCTCATACAAGAATATAACAACCTACTCTTTAAACTTTCTCAAATTCAAATATAAAAGAGATAATTTGAAAAAGGCATATAATTCACTAAAAAGAATGTACCTTTCGTAGAGAATTTAAATAAGAACGATAAGTGCCAAGATAAACTCTTTCATCAAGTAATGGTAATGTTAAAAATAAAATATTCTAGCGCGGAGGTCTGCAAGCCGGGCGAATTTCTTTGAATGAAATCTTTCTACAATGTAATTTTTGCTTAAGTTTCCGGTTTATGCTTTAAAGCTTTATGCGTGTAAAGAGCGTGAACACCGATCTTTTCACAGCTGTCCGCGCAATTTTCCCCGTTATTGTTAGATCACAGAAGTAAATATGTTAAAGGTTGGTCGGTAATTAGATGGGTTTTCTTAGACCTAATTTATGTTGCGTGGATATTGTAACAAGTGATAAAAAACGGATACCTTGGAACTTTTCCTCATAACATCGGATTCGCTATGTTCATCCTCCCTGCTTTGGACTCCCTTCGCCCGTCCTCAGATAGTAAATGCATCTGTTTCATTCTTAGTGGTCATCCTTACAGCATTGCTGCATTTTCTAAACATAGCTCCGACATCCTCGGAGCTATGTAGATACTAACTCTGCGCTAATAGAGATATCGCTAAAGAATTAATAATTTATTTCTATATTAAAGAGCTTTAAAACCATTTTAATAAATCGTGTTTCTAGTATGGCCATGCTCAATGCTGCTTAACTTTTATGATCCAACTAAAATCAAGAATATAATTGTCGTATTAAACGAAACCCAGTGTACTTATTTTTAAGAAAAGGTATAGTAAGTCGAAGTAATAGGATGGGGAGGCAAAGAGGCCACGTTAGACGTAAAGGTAAATACTAGTGCCGAAGTTTAACTCGATTCAACTGTTTTCCGAGTTTTCATAATTTTTTTTTTTTTTTTATTATTAACAATATTTATATATTAAGAACAATATTATTAATAATTATTAATAATTTTTTAACAACATTACACAAGTTATTTGATTAAAATTGAACAAATGCTGACAATGAGATGAAACTTGGCACATATGTTAGTCTTATACATGGCTACATGCGTGCCAAATTTCAAATTTATCACAGCATTTTTTCGCGTTTTAAGATTTTTCGACATTTTTGCTGTGTCATTATTGCGAGTTAATGACGTCATAAACAAATTAGTATCGAATAGCAAACT
Organism: Microvelia longipes; assembly: GCA_018340805.1. Classification (NCBI taxonomy): domain Eukaryota; kingdom Metazoa; phylum Arthropoda; class Insecta; order Hemiptera; family Veliidae; genus Microvelia; species Microvelia longipes. Next base: position 47,892,378 of record JACMZG010000002.1, on the reverse strand, counting down.
GATTTTTGAAAAAAGTTTTAACTCTCTAGCATAAATGCACTGGGAGCTACGATGATTTCTAACACACATAGAAACAGACAACTTTGCAAAAACCAGTCAGGAGGCCTAAAAAACGCCTGAAACAGGTAATTCCAGTGACATCCCTTGTTTCGGATTTTTTATCAAACACACCTTTCCTGTACACCTACGGTATAAATGAGAAAAATTAAAAAATGTATGATATGGTATGTGACGCTAAACTAAAATGCCTAAAAAAAGTTATGTGTCCCTTAGCAACTATCCGTGATTCTCCAGGTATCTAAAATAAAACAAAAACAGACCCGATTATTTCAGAAAATAGAAACCTAACTACTTTACAGTCAGAATATTTTTAATATTAATTATTTCTTGGTTGCTTCTTTTCTAAACAAAGATTGCTTATTGCTATAAAGGAACTAGTAAATATAATTCTTTAAGCAAGTAAAGTTCTTAAAACGGTTACTTCTGATAAAATTTTGGTATCACGTCAAGTATCTTTTAGCATCATCATGTTTTCCAGAAGTTATAATAATAAATAAGTAATAAAATAATTAATAATAAGTTAATTATAAATAATAATAAATAAATTAATAATAAATAATAAGTAATAAAACAATTTTTTTGTTGCCTGAGGACGATCGAAGCGAGTCTGAATTTAAGCGTAGTAAATCCAATAAGTGAAGAGGAAGAGATTCGATGTCCCCCTTATCATTGTTTTCTAGATTAAATCAAACGATATTATAATGAAACCTTCGTTTTGAAATTTTGAGGGTGACACAATATTTTTCCCACGTAAATGTATTGGGTAAGTATTGGGTAAATGTATAACGTATGTAAAACTTTACTTACGTTATACCTACGTTGGTAGGCGAGGAAAAGTAAAACAAAAATAAATAATGCTTGTCATAGATAAAAAAATATACACGTTAATTTATATGCGAATAAGGAAAATAACTCACTTTAAAGATGATCTACGATATCTCATGTGTTATTGGTCATATCTTTTCATTATATCATACACGTTAGAGGAAAGAGTAATCAAATTAGAAAATATGGATTTCATGAGTTTGCATTCTTGGATATTAACCAAGTGTATATCGTGATAAATAAATCGTCTCCACTAATTTTTTTATATCAAATAAATCTGGCTTTTCATCACATTATCACATTAGTGTCAAAGAAATAAGCAAATAAAATGAATGCGACTTTTGAATTGATAGATAAAAGTAAATTTATTGCATAATATCTGTCTTTAATTTACAACTATATCGGATAAGCATCATTACTGTTCTATGTTACAATCAGCATAGGCTTTATTTTAGATTTCAGCATACTCTCTAATTAGTGTATGGATGTAAGTCAAAGGATTTATAAAGCCCTTAATTTAGAATTTTCTCATACAAGAATATAACAACCTACTCTTTAAACTTTCTCAAATTCAAATATAAAAGAGATAATTTGAAAAAGGCATATAATTCACTAAAAAGAATGTACCTTTCGTAGAGAATTTAAATAAGAACGATAAGTGCCAAGATAAACTCTTTCATCAAGTAATGGTAATGTTAAAAATAAAATATTCTAGCGCGGAGGTCTGCAAGCCGGGCGAATTTCTTTGAATGAAATCTTTCTACAATGTAATTTTTGCTTAAGTTTCCGGTTTATGCTTTAAAGCTTTATGCGTGTAAAGAGCGTGAACACCGATCTTTTCACAGCTGTCCGCGCAATTTTCCCCGTTATTGTTAGATCACAGAAGTAAATATGTTAAAGGTTGGTCGGTAATTAGATGGGTTTTCTTAGACCTAATTTATGTTGCGTGGATATTGTAACAAGTGATAAAAAACGGATACCTTGGAACTTTTCCTCATAACATCGGATTCGCTATGTTCATCCTCCCTGCTTTGGACTCCCTTCGCCCGTCCTCAGATAGTAAATGCATCTGTTTCATTCTTAGTGGTCATCCTTACAGCATTGCTGCATTTTCTAAACATAGCTCCGACATCCTCGGAGCTATGTAGATACTAACTCTGCGCTAATAGAGATATCGCTAAAGAATTAATAATTTTATTTCTATATTAAAGAGCTTTAAAACCATTTTAATAAATCGTGTTTCTAGTATGGCCATGCTCAATGCTGCTTAACTTTTATGATCCAACTAAAATCAAGAATATAATTGTCGTATTAAAACGAAACCCAGTGTACTTATTTTTTAAGAAAAGGTATAGTAGTCGAAGTAATAGGATGGGGAGGCAAAGAGGCCACGTTAGACGTAAAGGTAAATACTAGTGCCGAAGTTTAACTCGATTCAACTGTTTTCCGAGTTTTCATAATTTTTTATTTTTTTTTTTTTTATTATTAACAATATTTATATATTAAGAACAATATTATTAATAATTATTTAATAATTTTTTTTAACAACATTACACAAGTTATTTGATTAAAATTGAACAAATGCTGACAATGAGATGAAACTTGGCACATATGTTAGTCTTATACATGGCTACATGCGTGCCAAATTTCAAATTTATCACAGCATTTTTTCGCGTTTTAAGATTTTTTCGACATTTTTGCTGTGTCATTATTGCGAGTTAATGACGTCATAAACAAATTAGTATCAATAGCAAACTGATTTTTGAACAAAAGTTTTAACTCTCTAGCATAAATGCACTGGAGCTACGATGATTCTAAACACACATAGAAACAGACAACTTTGCAAAAAACCAGTCAGGAGGCCTAAAAAACGCCTGAAACAGGTAATTCCAGTGACATCCCTTGTTTCGGATTTTTTATCAAACACACCTTTCCTGTACACCTACGGTATAAATGAGAAAATTAAAAAATGTATGATATGGTTGTTGACGCTAAACTAAAATGCCTAAAAAAAGTTATGTGTCCCTTAGCAACTATCCGTGATTCTCCAGGTATCTAAAATAAAACAAAAACAGACCCGATTATTTCAGAAAATAGAAACCTAACTACTTTACAGTCAGAATATTTTTAATATTAATTATTTCTTGGTTGCTTCTTTTCTAAACAAAGATTGCTTATTGCTATAGAGGAACTAGTAAATATAATTCTTTAAGCAAGTAAAATTCTTAAAACGGTTACTTCTGATGAAATTTTGGTATCACGTCAAGCATCTTTTAGCATCATCATGTTTTCCAGAAGTTATGATAAAAATAAGTAATAAAATAATTAATAATAAGTTAATATAAATAATAATAAATAAATTAATAATAAATAATAAGTAATAAAACAATTTTTTTGTTGCCTGAGGACGATCGAAGCGAGTCTGAATTTAAGCGTAGTAAATCCAATAAGTGAAGAGGAAGAGATTCGATGTCCCCCTTATCATTGTTTTCTAGATTAAATCAAACGATATTATAATGAAACCTTCGTTTTGAAATTTTGAGGGTGACACAATATTTTTCCCACGTAAATGTATTGGGTAAGTATTGGGTAAATGTATAACGTATGTAAAACTTTACTTACGTTATACCTACGTTGGTAGGCGAGGAAAAGTAAAACAAAAATAAATAATGCTTGTCATAGATAAAAAAATATACACGTTAATTTATATGCGAATAAGGAAAATAACTCACTTTAAAGATGATCTACGATATCTCATGTGTTATTGGTCATATCTTTTCATTATATCATACACGTTAGAGGAAAGAGTAATCAAATTAGAAAATATGGATTTCATGAGTTTGCATTCTTGGATATTAACCAAGTGTATATCGTGATAAATAAATCGTCTCCACTAATTTTTTTATATCAAATAAATCTGGCTTTTCATCACATTATCACATTAGTGTCAAAGAAATAAGCAAATAAAATGAATGCGACTTTTGAATTGATAGATAAAAGTAAATTTATTGCATAATATCTGTCTTTAATTTACAACTATATCGGATAAGCATCATTACTGTTCTATGTTACAATCAGCATAGGCTTTATTTTAGATTAAGTATTTAAAAATATATTAATAATGTATCAAAAACTATTCATAAATACAAATGGAGGTATCATGGGCAAAAATTAGTCATATTACACTGTTTTGGGTTAGAGGGGCTTTTTCTCAAGTTTAAAAATAAAAGACAAGAGACTGGCTACTTCTGGACTTTTTGCTTCGTTCTTTTAACAATATTAATGATTTCTATGGCATTAAGCTGTGACGTTGACTTCTTTTGCTCTTTTTTAAAATCAAACAATGGACACGCGATCCTTTTATTCACCAATATAAGCAGTAATCCAACTCTACGTTGCTTAGCACAAGTGATTGGTCATATGACCGAAAGATTAGCATCAACTGTTATTCATTTAAAAATTAAATATAAAAAATGTCCAACATATTGTTTGCTTCCTATTTTAAAAAGTAAAAAAACTCGGGTACGGGGCGCTTTGGAACTTTTTCTCCTTAGAATTTGCGATTCGCTACGAGTCCTTAGAATATGAAAATCTCCTAATTTATATTGCAGTACGTCTTTGGACATCCTTCGCTAATCCACAGAAAATAAAAACATCAGTTATATTCCCAGTGATCACCCATCCAGCTACTGACCTCGCTGCTTAATGTAAGTGATCTAATAAAAATCATAGATATAAAAGCATACTATATCTTTGGATAAAATCATAGATATGCTACTCCTGTAATTATAATTATTATGAAACTACTTATTTATTATATAAAGGGGCACACTTGAACCAAATTTTAACTTAAAGTATTTTTAGATTTTTAAAAAGTTTATAAATAGCATATAAAAGTCTTTAAACTAATTCTGATGATGAAATGAAAGCACATTTGTAGGTATTATATAAGACTATATGCCAAATTTCATAACAATCCAATACTTTTTTATTTTAAAATTTGGAGACGTTATTTACGAATAATGACAACATAAAAAAAATAACTTCTAGATCAAGCTAATCTAGCGTAAGAAGATGCTAGATACTCTCTAGCATAAACACACTGGGCGCTATAATGACAAGAGACATTCCCTCACACGCATTACCCACCCTCATTCAAGTATAGATAAAAAACTTGTTAAAAACCACTCAGGAGGTATTAAAAACTTCTGAAACCGATAATTTAGGTAAATTTTCGGTTTCAAATTTTTAGAGCTAACATAAAATTTTTCCTATATACCTTCGATATAAATGAGAAAAAGTGTAATACACGAAACAATGAATATTTTTAAACAATTGTTTGAGAATGAATTGATTCAAAAAAAGAAAGAAGAAGAAGAAGATAGCATCCCTGCTATTTCTATCCTATTCCTTTTCTAGTGTTGAAGAAAAAGAAAGCTCGAAAGATATGCTTCACTTCTTAAAAAGCATCTACTGTCGCACCAACAAAACAACATTATTTCTTTTATATCAAATAATTCCCTTAAATATCGTATTTAATATCTTATTCAGATGTTTACCTGAATACCTTGTCAAAATGTCTCAATGCTGTCACAAATATCTTTTATAAAACAAATTTTATAAACTTTGTTTTATGATATAAACTTTGTCAGATTAAAATGGAAAAACAAACTGGATGTAAAAAAATATTTGTTCATTAAGTTTTCTGTGCCAATTTAATGGCTGTGATGCCATCTAACTAGGTAAATAAATTAAAGTGTAACAAACAAAAAATGTATTAATAAAAATTTATAAACAATATTATGATATCATTTAACGTAAACTTTAATAACGTTGGTGATTATACAAATCAAAAATATAATTTTAGTGTGGGTATAAAAGCAAAGGTTATTTTTTACTGACCCCGAGGACACATACACAGAGAATTGTTTAAACATTTGATGTCAACCCAAAAATATTTCAAAAATAATGATTACAAAAAAGGAAACAAATCCAGAAAAAAATCGAAAAAAACAAACCAAACATTAAAACATGTAAAAACCCTTTCACATAGATTAAATGGAATATTAAAACAAATAACAATACTCTACAACATTTAGAATAAAGTAGTCACTATATATGTCAGCCAATAATTAAGCAAGGCAATAGAAAAAATGAAAATATATTAAAGCAATAACACAGTAATATTTTGGTTAATTTTAAAATAATATTTTTGTTATAGAGTTAACTTGATTGAAGATGACTTTAAACTTTTAAAATTATAAGTTAGAAAATAATAAAGATTAAAAAAAGAATAACTAGATTATCTAAGGGAACTATTATAGGGCCTTTTTTCTTTACTACGTTTTCCGTTTTAATCAGACTAAGCTTTAATAACGAAGGATCTGGATTTATTAAGGCTCTAAAGGTTTTGTATAAAATGAAATAAATAGAAGAGAATTTGTTCAATAATAAAAGTTATTAAGTATAGAGAAATGCGGCGATTAGTATTCTTGTGATGACTCAATATGGTCATTTTAACAGCATCTATAAGGATTCTTAAATTACTATTTTTATAAGTATAAAAAGAAAAAAAAGACTTAAATAAGGAACATTTATAATAAGTTATTTTAATATTTTTTAAATATAACAACAATTTGAATGTACGATAAATCATGAAAATATAAAGCGCATCAAGTCTTAAGCGCATTAAGTCTTATAGTTTACCAAGATTATAACATGATCTAAGAACTCATCAACAAAAGAACATACCGAGACTGATTCTGACTATGCCCTGAAGAGGAATCAAAATTGAGCGGAACATAATCGAATGATACAACGGTATGTAACACCAAGCATGTTACATTCTTGGATGGCTCTCTAGTTGTATACACGTATCAACTGTTTATTTTTAGCAAAACAAATCTCTAGTGCTTTTTAATAAATTATTCTTATTGTATTTGTGAAACTCAAATTTAAAACAAGTGTAAGGATTGTTAAATATACATAAAAATTATACTTTAACAAAAATATAATAATACAAGTAGTGAAAGGTTAAGGATGAAGATTATTTTTTGTCATTTTTTATCCGACTCATAGCTCTAAGGTCTGTCTTTATTCAAAACATCATTTCCCGATAAAATGAAAGAAATACTTTAATTTAATTTTTCTAAGAGATTTTAGGCAAATAATTCTATAGCGAAGAGAGACTAAAAAAAGAGAAAACAGACATTTTTTAACTTTTCTTATGAAATTCCAAGATCTCAAGGAAAGTTAACTAACCTTATTGGTAAAATCACATGACTGAAAATTTCATGAAAAAACTATAACATATATTTGAAGGAAATGGTTTACCGGCCGTATTAAGATTTTCTGGTAATAGAACGGAAATATATTTTGAGACAAATTTCATCAAAATACCGAAGCCAGTAATGCTAATACGTAGTGAGTTAATTATATAACATCGAGATATTTTTAAGAAATAAATACCAACTTATCATACCTCTCTAGATGGAATTTAAATATATACTTTTCTACACTACAATTCGAACAAGTAACCAATTTCCACAGGAAAAGAAACATTTACAAGAACCAACTGTACTGGCACTAAAGTTTTTATTTATACAATATAAATAATAATACGTTTTAGGAATTTCTTCTTGATATTAATTTCCAAATATAACTTAAAAAAAATTGACAAAAACATTACTGCAAAATAGCTTAAAATCAACAGTCTCCGAGAGAAACACAATATATTTATAAAAAAAATACATAGTGGGGCTGCTCATATACAATGAGTTGCTAAAACACACAGCGTACTAATCAATTACATTAAACATGACAATTAACAATGAAAGATAAAGATATTTATCATTACTAACAGAGCTAGCTTTTAATATTTTGATCGTCATCAGTGTCAATCCAACAAACATTAAAAAAGAGGTACACTTGAACCTTCAAAAAATACTAGTCTCATTAAACATCAAGTTAAATTAGACAAAACAATAAGTTTAAAAAATCATAGTCATTGGCAGTGAGATGTATTAAACAATTATTTAGTCGTCCTGCCGAATTTTGGAGAAAAGACGAACACAAAAGATCCAGTAACAACAATCGTTTCCTACTTTCTTCTTTTTTGAGTTCTTTCTATTCTTTTTCTTTAATATTTCGATCATACAAGTAAAAGATAACGCTACAGCAAATAAAAGTTAAAACGCAGCTTGAGATGCAGTCCTATACTTTTTGGAGTAAAAATACAACCCATAATTACGTTAGAACACAGATTTTAACAAATTTGCCTAATTCGTTAAAATTTAAAACTCATAAATATCTTTTAAAATTATTTATAAATTATTCATAAGGTTTACGTTTCAACCTAAATTTATTGTATTATCCCTTTCCTAAATTTAATTTATAATTCTATCTTATGATTTTATAGTGGTTAAAGTGGGTTACAAATGATGTAATTTATACAGATCCCTAAGCTCTGATCCCCTTTGACTAGCTCTTCATAAAACACTGTCCCTTATTAATGAATAATTTTAATCTATAGCCGCTTTTAAGGGTGCTTTTAGAAGATGAAGGAAAGTTTCTAATATTCAAGTTCATTTATGAAAAGGCGGTTTATCTTTAGACTTGATTCTAGAGTAGTAATAAAATGCTTGAAAAATATGAGGAATATCTTGGTTTATGATGTTTAATAAAGTATAGTTTTAGTGTAGCTCTGCTGACACTGAGGAACCGTTTTGTCTTAAAATTTTATCACCATTGGGAAAAAGTATTCCTTAAAAAAGTTTTACTTAAATTTAAGTAACTAAGTTGTTATGAGGAAACCTTACTAGTATCTGCCATTCATGGTAAAGATAACTGAGAAGAGGAACAACTTGAGGTTTTGATTTTCTTCTTTATGAAAAACAATCGTTAATAGAGATAAAAAAAGCATTAAAAGTTACTATTTCTCTGCTGGAAAAAGATCTTAAGATATTCCGTCTAACATTTCACTTGACTGGCATGCTTTCGTCTTTACCATTAAATTATAAAATTGTTCAAATATTGTACTTTATCTTGACTTTAACTGCAACTCTATTTCATTTTACGAGTTAACTAAATAAAACAACGATTTCATGGATAAATACTACATTAATAAATAATAAAAAAATAATAAACTTATCCACGATAGCGCTTTTATAGCCTCGTATATTACTTTATTGTTATAACAGTATTACTTTTATATCTGTTACGTCTAGCATCAACAAGTAGTTTTACTATTCCTTGCAAAATACCGTAGAGGTATATTAGAAAACGTTAGCACGAAGATCCTACAAGCTGACGAATTTCCTTTAAAGTGCTTGGTTCTTTGCTTTACAATTTATAACTTGCTTTAATATTCTGTTCACGGTTCATAACCTTGAGCAGTCGCATTACAACTTGTTATTCAACCTAACAGGTTATTCAAAATTATAGCCATTCATTCCAAAATCGAAAATTGAAAACATTATTCGCACTAATATCAAACTCAGATTATCTTAATATATAACATGTTTATCGAATGTCCACTTGCATAACAACTGCTTCTTTAGGTTATAAACCATGAACTGAATATTTAAGCAATGTATAAATTGTAAAGTAAAGTACCACGAATATTAAATGAAATTCGCTGGGCTTGGGGACTTCCGAGCCGGAATTATTTGGTAACTTAACGTGCTTGTAATATAATTTTATTAAACAGACATAAAATTTAAATAAATCTCCGATAAAAAACTTATCTTCTTCTTTTTGAACTTATTTCCATGACGTCACAAACCCCTGGTTTTCAATAGGGTTTGTATTACCCAAAGTCCTCCCCAAGGTTAAGTTTTGTTCCTTGTACCGAAGTTACATTCAATATCAAATATGCAATATTTCAAAGTATATAAAAATGCTCGCTGCGCTCACAAGATTGCTTAGTTATATTATTAGACAAAAAAATTGCTAGGGCTCGCTTCGCTCGCTTGATTCTTTACATTTATGAGTAGTATAGTAATATTAGACTCGCTTCGCTCGCTAGATTGCGTATATTTATAATAATACATAGTCAAAGAGAGCTCGCTTCCTTTGCTAGATTCCATATATTTATAATAATGCATAGTAAAAAAGGCTCATTTCGCTCGCTGGATGTATTTTTAGCATATAAAATTTTATATGCTAAAAAAAGGCTCGCTTCGCTCATTTGATTGCTCAGAATAGGCTTGATTGCACGTATTAATTATATGATTAAAAATAGGGGTCGCATCGCACGCTAAATTGCTTATGTTATAAATTATTCACAATTAAAAAGGGGCTGCCCATTTAAGGGCCTGTCAGGCTCAAACTGATGGACACGTTTTTTTGCGTTTTATGGTTTTTATTAATTCATAAAGCGTGTCATAGATTAATATATTTATTAATCTAAGGAAATATGTAACAATCAATACGTTTGTTTTGTGTTAATTGAAGTTTTTACGATTATCTTTATCAGAGTTTTTATATATTTTTTATAAAACATCTTCAATTTTGTAAACGTAAATTTGTATTACCTTTATTTAAACTTTATATAATAACTTTAAATAATAAAAAAGTAATTTTTGTATAATAAAATAAAATATTTTCTTGAACAAATTATAATTCAATAACATTAATTTATGTTGGTTACGGGGACGTATTTGATTTAAACTTCTCCTGAAACAAGTCTTCATAAGTATCCGTCTTCACGAATAGGGGACGCGTCGCGGCCACCCGCGCCTACACAAAATCTCGTACATACATACATAATATATATATATATATATATATATATATATATATATATATTATATATATATATATATATATGTGTGTGTTGTGTGTGTGTGTGTGTGTGTACGAGATTTTTGTGTAGGTTTCAGGAGAAGTCAAAGGTAATACAAATTGACCTTTAGAAAGATGTTTTATAAAAATATATATAAACTCTGATAAAGATAATCGAGTAAACTTAAAACAAAGACATTTGGTTCAAGTATATTCTTAAACGTAATAAATATGTATATACTATTTTAGTTTTGTTTCAATACGGCAAGTATATCTATGATTATTGCTGAATCATAAGAGTTACGCAGAATCGAATGAGATCTATTTTCGGTTGAGTTACCCCTGGAAATGAAACTGTATTTACAGTATATACATACAGTGTTTACTATCTGAGAAAGAGCGAAGGGAGTCCGAAATAGACAAGGTGAGTGTTGCGCATACGACGCGGTGAGGATAAGTTCTGACGTACCCCGAACTATTTTTTTTTAAATTTATTCAAAGTATACTGTATATTTATCATAAAGTCATAAAAAGAAAAAAAGTTAAATTATTAATAGTTTCTATTTGGATTACTGTGAAATTTATAATTAAAATCGATTTCTTTAACGTTACTACACTTCAAACTGTTACCTACTACTACTGAAACAGAAATTAAATTAGGAGCAACACATAATTGCTTTTATCTCTTAATGCCAGATTGAGAGGCAAAACAACTCATTTCGGCTTGCTTAGTGTAGGAAATAAAGCAGTCGTTTAATCCCCCATTTGATGTTTCAATTGACGGAACTGCACAATAGAAAACGATCAAAATGGATACTTAGCAATAAAGTTATCCGTATAACTGTTTAATGCTTTTCATTTGCCAATATTTGTCTGTTCCTACATGTAATTGTTTGTATTATGGTAGTATGAGTGTATTTTGTATGGATGAATGCTTCTTATCAACAGTTTATCTGGTTCAATTTCACTTCCAAGGGTCTTTTTTTTATTTAAACTATGCATCTATATTGTGTATTTTTATTTTTCCTCATTATACCTCAGATATATAAGAAAAGTATTGTGTTTGCTAAAAATAATAATGATTAAGCTAAAATTTCAACAATTTCTTAAATGTCGAAAAATGTTTTACTTAATTTTAAATTTAGCACGCATGTAATTAAAATAAGATTAATATACGTGTTGATAATATAAGTTTTATCTCATTAACAGAATTCATTTACTTTTTATTAAATGGAATTCATAAAATAATCCCACTGAATTGAAATTTAGTACAAGTGTCAACGATCGTATCATGGAAATACGACAAGTGTTTCCATGATTTTTGTTGGTTCAAAAATTTGAAGCAGCATCAAGCGTGGTCAGTGCCTGGATAGATGACTGCTAGGAATAAAACGCATGTATTTACTTGTTGAGGACAAGTGATACTAGTCCAAAGATGTGTTGCAGTAAAAATTGCCGATTTCTGCTCCATATTCTGAAGATGAGCAAAGCAAGTCGGAAGTAGTGAGGACGAGCTTAGTTAATTCAAAGTGGTGAGGAAAAATTTCGAAGTACCCCGTACCGTATTATTTCCTTCAAATTTCAAGGGATTTTAACAGTCTAATATTTCACTATACTTTACCCCATATCGCCCATATGGGGATATATTACTATTATATTGACACAATATAATTGTGCCAGAGACACCTAGGGAATGCATACAAGAAAAATGCAATGCAAAGAATATAATGTGAAGTATGCATTTTACTTGTTTAAATTTCCTAGGTGTCTCTCGCACAGTTACATTTTGTCAACTAATTATGTTTTCCATAACTCGGTTGTTTTGACGGAACTGCACAATAGAAAACGATCAAAATGGATACTTTACAATCAACTTATCCGTATAACTGTTTAATGCTTTTCATTTGCCAATATTTGTCTGTTCCTACGTGTATCAAATGAAATATGTCTTACTTGCCCAGCATGATGGCGATAAGAGAGCACCGCTCGTCTCTGGTAATTACATCACATTGTATTCTTCGGAAGTTTAATTGAAGGTCAGAGTGAGTTTAGACTCTGAAGATTTAGACGTAACCCAAAACATAGTGGGACATGACGTAATGTCAAGCCATCAATGATGACGTAATGTCGAGCCATCAATGATGACGAATGTCGAATAATGGAACAAATCCCAGATGTAGCATTGCATTTTATCTTGTGTCAACATAATTGTTGACACATTGTTTAAACTCGGTAGTATTAAATGATATACTATAATATTTACATATGTACTGTAATATTCACTGTCATTATTAACCCATACTAATGACCCTACAAACACTTAATACAAACGTAACAAATCTTCAAAAAGTATGAATTTGGAAACTAGCTTATATGGTGGCAGTATGCCACCATATAAGCTAGTAATATGACGAACTGATATCAGACAACAACCTGTAGTTGCCGGGCGGCCCCCAGCGTCGAGTTGAGGCAAAGAACCCGAAGGCCTCTTGTTTTTAATATTCATTCATATTATCTAATATCCACTCTAATGTTTATATTCGACTATACTTTCTAATATTATCCCATACTTCTCGTTAAGAATATTATTATATTGTTTTCCATCAAAAGTTTCTATTTCTGGAACATATTATTATTATTTGTCAATCATATACAATACATAAAAACAAATTTTTAATACTAAAGTTTATGAAAGCGTCATAATAGCTCTACTTGATTTAAACTCTTAACTTAGTAACTTATAATTTACACAATATAAAGTCAAAAATTAAATAATAACAGTCAGAAGAAATATAAAGTAGAGAAAAACAACTCATTAGCACAAATACTAAATTAGTAAAGATACAACAAAGCTACAAAAAATATTAATGAACTAAAATTTTACCTCAAATTACATAATTGCCCCGAAGAACAAATTTGAATTCTTTACTCTTTCTATTCAAAATAGGGACAAAACTAAACACAGTTAATTAAAAGTAAATACACTTTACAATTAAGACAATCTTTCCCTTAATTTCACTCTGTTCAATACTAAACAATTAAAAAAAAATTTTAAAAACAAAATATATTATGAATAGAATGATTATTTGGGCAACAAGAGATACAGGCATGCTTTTTCCGCATGAGTTCCTGTTTTCTCTTCAAGAGACCAATGAGAGAAAGTTAGTTAGCTCCCGTGGATTGCCGGGGAAGTTAAATTCTCTCTTGTTTCCCAAGGCATAGCCGAGGAGAAGGAGACGGTTAGTTTGCTCTCGAGGTTTGCCGAGGTAGTTAACTTCACTGTTGTTTCCCGAGGCTCGCCCAAGGCGAAAAACATAGCAAAAATGCTTTCATAAATGTTGCGTATTAATTTTTATGACCGACTAGTTATAGTTACTAAAGCGGTTTATAAACAAAATAGCACAAAAGTTAATTCCAGATCAGAGTAAGAAAGATAAACAACTCACCATGTTTATCTGGTTGTACAATTTTTCCATGTTTACCTAAGCCTAAATTTTTTTTATTTAAAAAAAAGAGTAAATTTACAGTATCTAGACTCGTATATTTACCGTATTTCATTTTTTGGATAAAAAACCTATGTATATTTAAGGTTAGAAGTGGGTCTATTTCAAATATATATCTTATCCTTTTTTATTCCGCTACCGGAACAAATATGAAGTTTTGGATCGAATAAATGCTAGTACCCTAATTCTTCCCTCAAAATGTTAGGGGTTTCAAAAAAAATCTACCAATACGTTACATATTCATTTTTTTCCTATTTCTATATCTTTTTTAAATAAATTTCTTCAAAAGATATGTAAAAATAAATTATACAAATAAAAATTTAACCTTCACTTATGTCGAGCTAAATTGAAAACCTTTTTCATAGAAAAAAAAATTTTATTTTTGATCCAAAAATATATAACAGTTAAAGATGATAAAAATCCAAATGTTATTCTCCAAATACGTATATAACAAAAGTAATATTCTACGTACTTTTCATTGCTTCAATGATCTCTTTATATTTTTAATAAGTTTTGCATATTTTTCAATTTTTAGTTAGAATTATAATTTATATTTATCATACTATGTATAAATATAATACAATGAAATTGCTTTTTTGAGACATGATTATAACAAGACAAGAGAATCAAAAAAATCAAGTAATATGAATATTTAAGTATCATCAAATATATTATAAAATAAATTACATACTGAAAATTTTACGTAGTAAATTCTATTAAAATAGCAGGTTATTTAAGTAAATGTCAGGATAAAGATTAAAGTAAATCAACGTTATTAGACTTAATGACTTATAATATGCAACATATTATAAGAGTCATTAGACTAAATGACTCCTATAATATGCACCATATTACAATAATATATATATATATATATATATATATTATATATATATATATATATATATATATATATATTATATATATATATATATATATATATATATATATATATATAATATATATATATAAGGACTGCAGTCTTCAGAAATTTAAATTTTATATGTAAATGTTTTTCTTTTCAATAGTAAAATTAAAATCAGAAGTTATGGTCAGGTCAAATTAAATAATGAGGATATAAATTATGTATGGGTGACCCGATTCTCAGCTACCCTAAAACATTATCGCCTCTTACAATACGAAAAGATAATTGAAGATTAATTTATATTTAGATTTAAATTTATAACTTTAAGATTTTTGTATATTTTTGGACTCAATTCGCACTTCTTCAGACATTAAAACATCCATTAATTCGAAACAGTCACCCGCACGTACTGACCATGCTCAATGCGGTAAATCTTCGGTATACGGTGCACCCTGTTATCAATACTATATATCGATATATTTTTAGTTACACTTAAAAGATAAGCAGCGTCGTTAAATTATTAATTATAATTAAAACATTAAAAAAAAACCATACAACAAATAAATGAAAACATTAACAACAAAAATATAATAAAAAACCTGAAAATAACAAACACAAAAATATATATCGATTATTCCTACGTCATATCTCTAAACTGAAAATATATCGATACATAGTATTGATAACAGGGTGCACCGTATACCGAAGTTCAGGCCCCTAGTAATTTTAATTGAGGAAATCATCAACAATTTGAAAAAATATACCCAATAATTTCAGGCAGACATATATTGGCGAATGTGAGTGCTCTTTGGCCCAACTCTTCAAGTCAAGCATACCTGGCATTAGCAAAACGAACCAAACTGCGTTTGAGATCAAGCAAATTGCCTTACATCACATAACCACCGTCTACCCCAAAAGTAAATTTATACACGTCTATACGGATGGCTCATCTACCAATGATGGAGTGGCCTGTGCCTTTTCTATAAATAACCTTCAGCCTGAGGTCCTCAAATTGCCACCATATGCTACAGTTTTTACCGCTGAGTTGGCAGCTATCTCTCGAGCAGCAATATCTATCTTAAACCTAAAACCAAGCAATCAAAACTTTGTAATTTTTACTGATTCAAAATCTTCAATTGAAAAAATAAAGAGCACAATCTCAACGGGCTTTTTTCACAATAACTACATTGTGGCCCAGGTTTCTAAAACAATCACCGCTCTAAGCAGGCTTAAAAACTCATTATATGTCCAGTGGATTCCTGCCCACGTAGGAATTGAAGGAAATGAATTAGTGGATATAGCTGCTAAGCAGGCAACCAAGATGGACTCTATCTCTAACATCGGCCTTCCACTTCAAGAAATAAACAGTTATTTCAACCACAAAGCCCTAAATCAGTGGCAGGATTACTACCACCAAAACATTTCCAAACAAAAAGGATTATGGCTACACTCCATCCTAAATAAAATAAACAGAATACCTTGGTACCAAACAGTGGAAATGACTAAACAACAAACCATAATAATAAATAAAATTTTAACAGGCCATGGCAGGCATAGAAAGTTCAAATTCATAATGAAACTAGAACCTGATCCCTACTGTAACAAATGTTAATTGGGCGAGGTACAGGATATGCAACATATCATCTCCAGCTGTATTCGTAATCTCCAAACGCGGACCAGAATCAACTTTACTTACCAAGTCAACCTAACGCTCCACCCAAGTTTAGGCATTAAAACCAATATAGGAAATATTGCTTTCCTCCTGGACCTAATTAAATTGGTCGAAGACTACAACTTATAGCTACATTCCCTTAATTTTTAATTTACCACTTGGTCTCACTGATAATATTTTCATGACAATGTCATGAAATTTACCTTATGAAATGTAATAATCTATGTACTTTTTCTTTTCTTTATTATCTCTTTTACTCCTTCTTACTCAGTCATTATTTATGTTATCATTATCATTTATCTATTTTATTTTATTTTTCTTTCTTTTTTAATGCAAGCTATTCCTTTTGGGTACAGGGCTGGGGTTTTTTGAGGCTGAATCTTATAATCAAGCGCAGGTGTAGCGCACCAGTCAAAAGTAAATAGCATTCCTTTCTCTTTAAAATCTAGGATCAACTTAAATTTTTCTCCTTAACAATCACATTATTTTTGTTTTTTCTTTTTCCTGTTTTTCTTTTCCATTAAAAACAGGAAATCACCGAATTTCGACCAAATATCCAATTATCTCGGTTTCCAAAAATGTATAAAGTGTATAATATGTAAATAAATTCTTAAATTATATTAACTCTAATTAAATCACGTGCATAAGTAAGGCATTAGGGAGCCGAGTGGCTTTTTCCAGCATATGCTTTCTGGACTGTCCCTTGCCATTGCTGGCAGGAGCCAGGCCTTTTGGCTGTGCTGGGGTTTGCCACCTCACTACCCGTACCTCTTATCTTGCAATCCAAAAATTTATTATTATCTTAATAACATGAGCATTATTATTCTTTTTCTTTTCCTTTTTTTGACAATGCAAAATCAGGCATAAACATGCAAAAACAAGCGGGGCAGCAAAAAACCTGGTTGCGCAGCTAAAGACCCTAGTTTTACTTAGTAAACTTCAGCATTACATTATATCTTATTTTTGGCAAAATTTATATATATATTGTTTTTTGTTTCTCTCTCTTCAAAAAGAGCACAACAACAATTCTTAATATATCATTTCAGAGAAAAATTGTGCCATCAAATCAATCCACATTGAATTTGAACAATCAAATCCTTGTTTGCAGAAATAAGAAATTTCCAATTCTTTTAACTATTCTCCCTTTTATTCAATTAAAAAGGATTTTAGTAAATGGTAAAAGCTTAAACAAATTCCTGTTTTTTTTTTCATATGGACTTTTTGAATTCAAAATCATAATCTATTCACTTATAATAATTAACTTAAAATAAATAATATAAAAAAAAATAATAAATAATAAATAACTTAAAACATTTTAATTAATATTAATAAAATCAATATCATCAGTGCCTCAACTATTCAAGAAGCTTACTTGCTGAACACTCAGGAAACAAACTCCAACTTCACACACAATCATTCAAATAAAATTATCCAGAAGAAAACCAAGACAAGAAAATAACCACACCTCCTTTTATCAACTTTATCAACTTCATCACCACTCACCATCACCACTTCAAAACACCACAAAATTCAAATCAAATTTAAGCACCAAATACAATAGAAGTCCTCATATTTAATTACGGACATTAAATTCGAAATAAACAACACAACCAAAGTTCAGCCCTCAATGCTGCTTAACGCAAGAGATACGTCATAATGTAACTCTTTAAAACACGTCTGATTATTCATTGATAAAAGGGTACAAATTAGACAGTTCTTTGTTTTAAGGTACTATATTTCACCCATACCTGGGAGCATTTTTATGTATAGATTACAACCTAAAAAGATCTTTGTGACTATCTGAATTGTAGATAACTAATTTTAAGTTTTTTTAGCGTGTAAGCAAAAAATGAATATGCCCAGGGATGGGTGCAATATAGTTAAAACAAAGAACTGTCTCATTTGTGCTCTCTTATCAATAATCTTAATTCATGGAGACCAATTCCTTAATCTATACGTCTGAAAAAACATACTTAAAACCCGTCTGATTATGTGTTTGTAAAAATACTTAAAACACGTCTGATTATTTGTTTGTAAAAATACTTAAAACACGTCTGATTATTTGTTTGTAAAAATACTTATAACACGTCTGATTATATGTTTGTAAAAATACTTATAACGCATCTGATTATTTGTTTGTAAAAAATAATTAAACTTTACATACCCCTGATTAAATATGCTACAAAGTATTGAAACTATCCCTAAGAGAAACTATTTTGTTGAAAAGTTTAATCAAAAACAAGAAGAAAGGGGAGAAAATAATTCAACCTCCAAAAGGCAAGACCTTTTTTGACAGAAATAATTAAAGATCTTTAACACTTTGAAAATACATTTTCACAACTTAAATTTCAACAAATGCTTCGATTCGACCAAATAATTTTAATACTTTAAAACGCAAATATACGACTACTTTTTTTAAGAAAATAAATTAGTTTCAGTTTTATGAAATTCTGAAATGAATTAAAAGAAATAATACTATTTAATATAATATTGTCATTTTGCAGCCATGTTCAGAAGTATAGATTTGGACTCATGTAAAGAGTTTAAGAGTATATACCAAACAGAGTAAACTACCCTCTAAGCGTTTGTGAAACAGTCCATAACTTGATTTTCGCAATTTTTACAAGTATGATAAGTAACTAAAATAAATGTTATAAATGCAATAATTACAGTAAAATGTACTATTATGTACAAGTTATGTATATATAAATTTCATTTAACTATTTAATGCTGTTATTGTGGTGTTAGTGTCAAGGCCTTGACAGAAGCATCAATAATTATAATATTTATATTTAAGTAGAAGAGTTTTATAGTACAACACACGGCTAAAATTAGTTGACAGCACGGGGAAATAGTGTTAAGGCACCAATAAGGTTGGTGTGTTTTGAAATTGAAGGCGTGGTTTAACATCCAGGACTAACCTCATTGGCTCCCTCGCATTATTTTCCCACGCTGTCAACTGATTTTAGCTTTTGTCGTATCATAGTGTAGTAAATATTCAAAGAAAAGTTTTTATTTTTAGGGCGGAGTAATGTGTATTTGTTGCAGCCCCAAAAATGTCAGTAAACAAATTTATTGCTAAGGCAATAATAATTTTTTTACGTCCACTAACTGTAACATTTTACTCTATTACTTTATAAATAAATAAAGTAATGTTTTTATTTTATTGACTGCGGCCCAAAAAAGTTTATGCAACATGGCTATAAAAGCGATCATATTGCTTAGGAAATGAATTAATGAAATATTAGCACGCTTCACTCGTTAATAAATAAAAAACCTCATTTTACAGTCGAGTTGCATAATCTTCTATTATTAACTCCATGTGTTTTAAGTTCAGTATGAAAGCTCATTTAATCGCACAACACCAGCTTAACATGTTTAATTTAGAAATGTGTATAGGGTTTTGTAGGCACTGAAGCTTGAATCTTATCAGCTGATATATAAATCATATATATAAAGTAGTTAATTATAGACTAAATTACTAAAATAACGTAAAGTACCTAACAATATTAATATTTTTAACGAAAGCAACATTTCAATAAGTCAGGACTCTTAAGACTCTTAAGTCTTAAGGACTCTTTTAAGTTAAGAAAAAAGAGAAAAAAGATGAATCCAAAGATATTAATGTTTATCAATTGGCCATTTTCGACAAATTTTGAGCTTAATTTCGGTGTTTTGGAAAATATATTTTTAATTAATACCTTTTTACATTAGTGGACTAGTTGTAAACAAATATTATATGCAATAACGATAAAAGATTTTAGCTCGGTCTGTCTGCCTTAGAAAATAATGAAGATTTCTCCTTCAGCTTTGCCTCAGGAGGATTCTTTTATTACTTTCATAATTGTACTTTTCCTTTATTAATAAGATGAAAAAAGTAATATTTCTTCTCCATTATTTTAAAACCAAGAAAGGGTTTATTTCAAGGAATGAGAAAGAAAAGATAATTTAAAACACTAGATGAAAATTATACCCAGTACTTTGAAAACATACTTAAAAAGTATTCTTGCAACGTTGTGGAACATAGATTAATGTCTTTTTAAGAACATGGTTAAACATTTCTCAAGTCCTATGTATTGTGAACACAACCTCTAGAGATTACTTAAGACTTATGCTAAGTCAACTTTTCTCTTACGCATACAACCCTGCAAAACAAATAAAGATTTGAACTTACGGATGTGATTGGACAAATAAAAACATTAATACTTGATTTTAGCAATAAGTAATTATTATTATTGAATACTGAAAAATGTATTCACCCATTAAATTTGATAAATGACGATATTAATTATACTTTCCAGGGCATGAATTAATAGAAACATAAATTTATTAATTATTTTTACGATGTTAATTCTTTGACATACATATTTCTGACAATCATGTTTTACAATAGTTTAAGGTATTATCTTATGAAGCAAATATTTACCAGAGCTTTGTTAATGTTTATCACTCTAAAACTATACTAGAAATACATGAAACAGTCTCACAAAATGCTCCCTTTTTAGAATCGAGCCACATCTTGCTCCTCAACGTCAAAAGCTTTGTGTAATAGCAATAGCGGATAAATTTAAACCGACATTAAACAGTAAAAATAAATAAAAATTAACGACTTTACCAGGACTTTAATACTACTTAAATTTATTTAAAAATCAGAGTGGGCTACAAGCATTTTCTTTTTAAAAATAATTTTTTAATGTTCAGTAACGACATACAAAAAACTAACACGTGTCTCTACAAAAGAATTTATTACATAAAATAAGTAGAGCTGGCTTTCGGCAATAACAGACTATCCAAAGACTGAAACCTGACTGTTGTCTTTAGATAGTCTGTTAGACGACTACACTCAACTCACCGGCTCTGTTGATAGCATTATTGCCGAAAGCCGGCTCTACGTATTTTATGTAATAAAATAACGTATTCTTTTGTGGAAAGACGTGTTGGTTTTTTTGAATATTGAGTATAACTCCATTGCGCTTTACAAAGGCATTTAGTAACGAATTATATGCACAATCATGATGCAACATGTACATCATGATTCTCCCTTCGCTGAACATTTAAAACAAATAACTACTTGTAATTGCAGAGATAGCTTTGTTGAGAGTATAATGTGCAAAATAAATAATGCCAAGTCCTCTAAAAGTTAAAGAAGTTTCGGCAGACTTCCCAGACTTCGGCAGAACTCCCTTAATGGCTCGAGGTTTCCTAATAAGCTATATATTTTAAATTTAAGTCATATTTGATGACGTAGTCAAGTGAAGTTGGGTCAAACATTCATCTATTTATATCTTACCCTTGCCCTTTAGTTGTTAGATAACTCTATGACATACAAGGGTATAACACTGACTAGACAATAGTGTGGTGGAGGGGGGTGACAAAGAGGGAGGGGAGAAACTAACGACTAAGTATTGAGTGGCACGGGGTTCCCTTGGGAAAGGGTATTAAATAACACTATGACAGGGAATAAACTTGCTCATAACTCTCATCATACATGTCTTTCACAAGCAAATCTTCTCTCATACACGTATTGCAACAAGATAAGTCGTGTTTAACATATATTTTGGGTCATTGGGTCACATGACTTATCAAACATGATTTTTTATCCTAACAATTTTATGCGGTTGGAAGGTATTGGTTGTTAGTATTGTATTTTATAATGTAAATATATTTTATATTTTTTTGAATTTGGCCACAAACGAGGAAAGAAAAAAACAACGATTACAGCATCAAGTATATAAAGTTGTCTTAATGCTGTAATCTATGGGTTTTATTTCCTCAGTGTGCCCAAATCTTAAAAATAATATGAAACTAAGAAGAACACAGTGAATAATAATAATTGTAAGTAGCAGGGAGCGGAAAAATAAAAACGGCAATCAAGTAAGAGTTTTTCAATAGGTCAATCCCGAGAAAACAATCGGGTGGTGGGGGTACCTGGGAATTTTCTCTCGCCTTACCAAGTTCGTTACGCTCATTCTCAATACAACGGATTCGGATGATGCGTCTAGAGAATTCGAAAAATGCCCAATTTATGAATCTAAGAACATTAATTTGAATCCAAAATGTCATCTATACTAACTTCGTTTTATAATGCTTTACACACTTGATTCCACAAAAACCGTATAAGTACAAGCCGTAATTAAATAAAATCTATATACATGTTTATGCATATACAAAACATTATACACATGTTTATGCATATACAAAACTTTAGATACATGTTTATGCATGTAAAAACTTTATATACATAGAGTGAAATTCATAAGTGGAATTCACATATGCTTCCAACTTTTACAATACTACTTTTGATTTTACGATTTTATAAGATTTTTTATAAAAAGTTTACATTGAATTTAATAAAATGAAACTAGTATTGATAATATGCAATATGACACATTTATGGGTTCTATGTAGCACTAAATTTCCCGATAGAAGCAAATGCAAAATTTATATAAGGCAACATGCCAAATTTTAACTTGATTCGTATATTATCTGCGTTCAATACAATTTTTAAATCTTTGTTATTCATTAGAAAAAGTGTTTTCTGGAAAAATCAAGTAACCCTAAAGGTTGATTTTTGTACTAAGTTCAACTGTACTATAAACTCAATGAAATCTACGATGATAACAGAAATACACAAACATACAAACAACTTTAGAGGACTTAAGGAGTGCAGTTAGTTTCTAAGATATTGTGTGCGACTATTAAATAATTGTTTTATTATTTATATAATTTTAGATACAACTAGATTGAGATATACCTAGGTATTATTCAAACGTAGAATTCATTCTTATCAAATTCATGTGTTTTACGGCACGCTATATTGTTGGATGTGATCTTAAACATTTATAACGTTGTCTTCTTATTGTTTTAGAAGCGTAAAATGTTATAGAAGCATATAAACTAAAATAAAACGAAAAGTACGTCACGTGATGTTAAAAACTTTTCGCATGCTTGTTATGTTTTACTTTTTGTTGACATAATGCATAATATAAACATTGGGAGGATCTATAAACTCTAGAGGAGGATCCAACAGCTCTTATCATGACCTGGTATGACAACGGAACTTTGGTGGCGTCACTCTTTTATTTTCTACAATAATTTCACGTTAAAATTACTTTTTTCGACTTTATAACTAAACTGAGTGAAATAAATTTATAATAAGTTTTTATCTTTGGTTTTTATTTTTATTTATCACAAATATTTTTCTTTTAATTCTAGAAATATTTAACTGATTTAATTCCCGTCCTTTATAGGGTGCATTTATTTTTTCTCCGACAAAAAAATAAAATTTTATGAAGGCGGGGAATCTAGTGATAAAGTTATATAAACTTACTTCATCGAATTATCACATACATCAATAGGGAGATATATATATATATATATATATATATATATATATATATATATATATATATATAGATATCTATCTATATATATATATATATATATATATATATATAATATATATATATATATTTGTGTGTGTGTGTGTTTGTATGTAGGTATGTATTTGGGATACGGTAACTTTTAAATGCATTCTCAGATCGAAATCAACGTTATTTAAGTACCAATCCTTATTGTTTGCTAAATATTTGTGACGTCATTAACCCACAATAATGACCCCACAAACATTTAAAAAAGTCAAAAACCTTTAAAAAGTGTTTAAATTGGGCTGAAATTCTTACACATGTACTACTACGCATGTTTAACAAAGGTACGACGTTACATTTTATTATTAGCATTACCTCTGGTGTTATTGATTGAAATATATAAGAAAATGTAAACAAATTACTTTTTTTTATTATTATATTTGAAAATTCACATGTTTGCCGTTTATTAATAGAAATAAAACAGATATTATGGTATGATTATCAAAAGAGTTTTCAGTTCTAAGACTTACGAATAAAGACCAAAGATAATCAATATATGAACATCCATCGCTCTAATCTCCTTGGAAATAGACTACCACGGTAAATTTATTACTAAATTTTCTTCCAAACTAAAGGGAAAATTTATTAGCTGACCACAAAATCAAAAACAGTGGTTTTACCCACAGCCTTAGAAGAGCAGCCCAGGACACATGGAGGGTTTCATACAAAAGGCCGATATCGGACCATTACGGACTAGAATTTTAATCACCCAACTTCAATAACTCCTTTTATCCTTCACCGACAAATTCTGTTAACAATATTCATAACTTATATGTCACTGAATAAATTTAATGGCACATTTCCAACTAGTAACAAATTATTTGTATTCTTTGCCATATTTTTGTTTCATTAAATTGTTATATTTGAATTAAAATATTTTTGTAATAGTTTTTTAAACATAAATATTCTGATGGTTCTAAAAAGCACTAAATATAAGCTTCCAGTTAATAAAGTTAAAATTTAATTCATAACTTAAGATGAAAACCTGCTGCTACTAGAATAATAAGTATATTGTTTGTCCAGAGCCTAAATATTATAAACATTTTAATGCGCTTTTTTACTTTTTTTAAAAAAATGATAATAAAATACTTCTACCTTTTGTTTACTGTTAGTGCAGTGCCAACAAAATAAGTTATGACGTTATGGTGGTGATTTTTTTTGAAGGGGAACTAACTATTCAAAAAAATCTCTGAACCTATACCTCTGAACTTTTCCTCATTACATCGGATTTGCTACGCTCATCCTGCCTTCTCCGGTCTCGCTTTGCTCGTCCTCAGATATTAAATACATCCTTTTCATTCCCAGCGGTCACAAATCCAGGCACTGACCACGTTTGATGCTGCTTATCTTTTATGATCCAACAAAAATATGGATATATTTGTCGTAGTGAAACGAAACCTAGAGTATGTATTTATTTTGTAAATGTATACACATGTACCAAGTTCCAACTAAATAAAGTATTTGCATTTATCCAAAAAAAAATGTTTTTTTTTATAAAATGATTATGCGTTAAAAATATATAAGCTTTAAAAAAAATATTAATTTAAATTTTAAATAGTAGAATAAAGCATTAAAGGAAGAGAGGGATTGGGTAGAGAGTGGGGGTAAAACGGAACGTTTCCTAAAGGTTGGGTTCGTTTAACGTACAGATGGGAGTTTAGTTAGAAATATCGTAAAGCGGTCACAGTTGCTTACATTCAATAGAATGTAAAGAAAGCTGAAACAAACAATTCCGTGATGCAGGTAATACAACGCCTAAAGAACGTGATGACTACAGCTGTCAGTATCATCTTTTTGACAGTATAGAATAAACTTAATTGAATAATAATAAAATGTGACGTCGATCTTTTGTTAACCGCATTTATAGTAGTGTAGTACATGTGTAAGAATTTCAGCCCTATATACATACTTTTTAAAGGTTTGAGACTTTTTGAAATGTTTGTGGGGTCATAATTGTGGGTTAATGAGAGCCCCAAATGTGTTTCAGGCCTTTCAATGTATTGACGTACGCTATGCTCCCTCTAGTGTATATCTTTATGATAAAACCAAAAGATTACAAAGACAATGTATAGTTTAATTTAAAATAAAAAAGTAATGTTAACATAAAATAAAACATTTAAAAGTTCCAGTCATTAAAATGGTATTTATTTCTTTCCGTTGTCTTTTTATCGTAACGGTAATTAATCAGGATTGGAGCAATTAATCAGAAGTCTGTAATAAGGTTTTTTTGCATCTGCCCCCCCCTTTTTATTCTTTTGTTAGATTGCCATAGACAGTAAATAGTATAAAAGACGGTATACATTTGCTAAGTTTAAAAGGTATTAATGATGTGTCTGAAGAATATTTGTACTACTTCTTCGCCCCGGCTAGCCATTAACGTTTAAATATTATATACTGTTTGTTTTGACAAAAAAATATAAATATGCCAGGAATATTTATACTAAATAAAGAATTGTACCACACACATAAAACGTTTAAGTATAAGTTAATAAAAAGTGGGCAAGTGTGAACCTTTTAGCGTATTCTTTAGAAATAAAATTCCTAATATATATATATATATATAATATATATATATATTATATATATATATTATATATATATATATATAAATATAATCTATACCTATATATATATATATATGCATACTGTAATGTAATGTATATATATATATATATATATATATATATATATATATATAAATAATATAAATATATATATATATATATATATAACCTATATATATAATTAATATGCTAATATATATGTATATGTAACTGTATATATATATATTTGTAATATTATATATATATATTATAATTATTATTAATATTATATCTTATTATATTACATAATTTTAATTAATATATATAAAATTATATTATTGGTTATTATATTATATTATATAGATAGATAAAGATAGATAGATATATATATTTATATATTAATAACAGTAGTTAATTTTTAAAAACCCTAATTTTTAAGCACACGGACTCTATTGAATACCATGTTGCTGTGACGTCATTAACCAGGTAAGGGTACCTGCGTTCGAAGAACGATAAATATGAATCGTTTTACTTTTAAAAAATATACCGTAGGTATAATAGGGAAAGTTGTGTTGCCCTTATCCAGAATGCCAGAATTATTATATGTAAGGTGTTTTAAAGTCTCCTGTGGTTTTTTTAAAGTTGTCTGTCTGGTATATGTATGCGTGTGTGTGTTTGTGTCTTTATCATCGTAGCTCCTGGTGTGTTTATACTAGAGAGTTAAAACTTTGAACAAAAATTAGTCTTTAGCTGCAGTTATGGTCTATTAAGAAAATATTTTTTTATGACGTCATATACCCGCAATAATGACTAAGCGAAAATTTTTAAAACTCATAAAACACGGAAAAATGTAGCAATCGGATTGAAATATGGCTCGCATGCAGCAATGTATAAGTTACATTAACATATGTGTAAAGTTCATTTCATTATCAGCATTAGTTTAATTTAATAAATGACATGTGTTCGTTTTCAAAAATTTGTAAAAAATCGTAAAATAATCAAATTGAGTTGAAATTCAGTACAAGTGAATTATGTAATAAACAAGTACACTTAGTTTTGTTTCAATACATACAGATTACAATGTATATCTATGGTTTATGTTGAATCATAAAAGTTAAGCAGCAATGAGCGTGGTCAGTGCTCGGTGACCGCTAAGAATAAAACAGATGTATGCACTATTTGAGGACGAGCAAAGCGAGTCACTTCGCATTATAATTATCAATAAAAAATAAATTAATATAAAAATCCACCCTTTATTACAAATGTTGAATAGTTTTTAGTGTAAAACATTTTTTTTAGATTAATTTAACTTTATCTGCATAGAAAATGTCATGTAGGAAGAATTACTAAGTGAAAAAGGTACCTTCAAGCTATCTTTTAACAACATCGTGCTTTTTTAATTATTTTCCTAAACATACGACTAAATCAGCAGTCATATAAATTAAAATAAATTTATGTTTGGTTTCAAAAATTTTAGAAGGTAAAATTATTTTAAGATATAATACAGTTAAAATTATAGGATTTGATTACATTTGATTTATTTATGGACATATAAAATTAATATTATAGGAGGAAATGGAGTGTGGAAAATATAATAAGGGTCGGAAAGAGTTAATAAGTCAATTTATATTCTAGAGGCGGTAGCAGTGTTTTTACACCTATTTAGAGTTATCCGTATTAAGGTTATAGAGAAGAGGATATCTATACTGACATTAGCGCTTAATTATACACGTAGGATTCTGCATACACAGAAGCCGGAAAAAATATGTGAAAGAGAAATATGAAAATTAAGTGAATGTGATTAAGTGAACCCCGTCAGTCATAGAGATATTATAACTAGAGTGGCCCTATTGGTTGAATTTGAACATCAAAAAGTAAGTAACCTGAACCTCCTTCGCTATTAATATAATCAATAATCAGTACGAAATACAGTAACTTATAAGATGAACGTTAAAAATACAAATCAAAACACAAAAAATATGCGGAAAGCAGAAAACAGTTGATTTTTAATAACCTTAAATTACTTTTAAGGAGGTTTTAATAAGGTTACACAGAACCCCTGAGAGCCCTAAAACGATTTCAGGTTCTTTCAATGTATGAGATAGGCTACACTCCTCTAGTATATATCTCTATGCGTCAAGTAATTGGCCCAAATTTTCTATATTATCGACAAAATTACATGTGCAGAGCACTACATCTTCTTTTCTTCGCTGTGAAGGATTAGGGAAGTGATACATACCACAGCTAGACAGAGAATGAATTTATTTAAAATTATTAATATATACAGAGTAGTGGGAGTGGGAGCTATTAATGTAAGCCTAGTAATAGTGGGGGTAGTTTAGTTAATACACGACATCTCCCATTTTTTTATAGAAATTAAAATTAAGATTTTACAAAGCTAATACTTAAAAATGTATAAACAGATTGAAAGTAATATTAATGTATTCTTAAAAATATTAAAGAGATAAGCGGCGAGGTTTAAAAACTGGTCTTCCTGATCTTGTATGAGACGGGGGTTGATAAACAAGACTTTCATCGAGAGAGCTGCTGATGTTACCAGCATTTGCTGAATCCTGCTCTTGCTGCTCAGATGAAAAAGTGTCATCAAAACTTTGATGTTTTTGTTTTATCTGTTTATTTTCTTGTTTGTCACCTGTTTCATCGTTATCACTTATAGTGTAGGCACGGTCTTGTTTGATACCTATATTGATATTTTTGGCACTCTACGCATTTAAATATTTAAATATAACTTAATTGTTTCTTTTACTATTGTTATGACAAACTTTATTTAGGTAAGGTTCTAATCTATAGGTTTTGTAGTATTCTTAAGTTTTGGTTTATGTTGACCTAATGTATGTATAATATTTGTGTTTCAGTTTTCTGAAGATGTAAACAGTGGTTTATGAAATTAATAAAATAAAGCATTATTAAAAATTGTTGTAGAACCAAAGCTAGTTCAGCCTCTATATATCATTTAAGTATGAAGTTCTACAAAATTCCAATAGCCGTTAAAAAGAAAATGTTACTCTACTTATTTACTATTTTTAATAAAAACAACCTTATGTAGTGTATTGTTGGCTAGGTAAGAGCTATGATATAGGTTTTTCAAGTATAATCTTGATTTATATTTATATTATCCCTTGGCTTGCTACAGGCATCTACCCGGCTACTTGTATACGATGCCCTTAAGTATCGTATGGCCCTAAATATACCTTTTTGAGGTGCAATGTTATGGTCATATTGTTACATATACTATATAGTATAAGTCGTTTTAGAGACTATTCTTTAGGGTAACATAACACTTATAATCTTATACCGTGTTTACTAAAGAAACAACAGCCTCAGCAGTCGTTGGGAATTATATTTTCAATCTTAACCTGGGCTGTGCTGACAGTGTTTATCAGGATTAGATTACAATAAACCGTTTAACATTAATTAACATTAATACAGTTAAAACTTAAAAATGTTTTTAGTTGTCGACTTAAATAAATAATAAACAATTTAGTAAAACGTTTCTTTATATATAGAAAACAGATTAATTGCACAGAAGTCCATTATTAATTTTCTTAGTTTGACCGTAGGTATATAGAAAAATTCTGGCGCGGTGGTCCACATGTCGGGCAACTTTCCTTTGGATGCGTGTTTCCGTGCTAAACAACAATCCTGGTTGGAAAGATATATTATTGTAGTTTTTTTTATTAAGATTTACAATACTAAATATAATAATTCGGCGTGTGACCCGCTGTCGGGCGAATTTCATGTAGAATACGTGTTTCCATGCTTAACAACCCATTTCTTGCTTAAGGTTCCGGTTCATGCTTTAGAACCTCAGCAGTTACTCAATTGTCAAGCACTGCTCGTAACTCATTTTGTCTGTATTTTTCAAAGGAAATGCGCATAATTATCCAGTTGGTTGTACAAAACTATGCCTCTAAAATTAGAAGTACGCACTATTATTTGCACTAGTTTAAAGCTTAGTTACTTATATTTAAGCTTAGTCAGTTATCTTTTAAAGATTTAGCGCATTTCAGGATGTCACCGGAATTATTCGTTTCAGGCGTTTTTAAGGCCTCCTGAGTGGTTTTGGCAAAGTTCTCTGTCTCTATGTGTGGGTGTCTGAGTGTGTATATGTGTGAGTGTGTATATGTGTCTGTGTCTATTATCATCGTAGCTCCCAGTTTGTTTCAGCTAGAGAGTTACTAGAAAACTCTGTAAAAAATTAGTCTATCACTGTAGTTGCGCTGTTGGGAAAATAATATTTATGACCCGCAATAATGACTGAGGAAAAGTTTCTAAAAATCATAAAAGACGGACAAATTATGCGATAGAAATTTGGTACACATGTAGTCATGTATAAGACTAATATGTGTGCAAAGTTTCATCATATTATCAGCATTAGTTCAATTTTTATCGAATGTCTCGTATACGTTTTTTAAAAAAAATGTAAAAATCAGAAATAATCTGATTGAGTTGAAATTTAGTACAAGTGTATCCCTTGACATAATAAATAAGTATACTAAGTGTCGTTTAATACATCAGTATATCCTGCATTTCTGGTGGACCATAAAAGTTCCAAGGGTAATTTTTATTTAAACATTACAGGGTTTACAGTTCCAGGTTTGGATATTTTTATTTTATTTCATTGGCAACCCTGATAAAAAATTAGGTGAGTTTACATTTTATCGTGGTTTTCGTACTTTAACTATGTAACGTGATAATTTAATGATTTTGTATTAAAATNACGGTTCATGCAAATGTGTGGCAATATTTCAAAATATTTTACTATGGTTCAAGTAGTCTTGTCCTTGTAGAATTTACTCACGCATCTAATTATAAATGACAATTTCGCCTTCAGTGAAATAGTAAAGCCTATTAAACATTATTGATGAGAATAAGGGTCCCTATAAATAATATTCTATTTTGAATAATACAAAAGATTGCATCCGTGTTGAGAAAAAAATATCGGTTGGGGACGATAGCGGCTATAATAATGACAAGTATATTTTGTTCCCATCACGGAATGCTTAAAGTCTCAATCTACCGTCCTTATTACTGGAAAACACCTATAATATTGATGTGTACAATAAAGATCTTCATCCTTGTATTATGAATTCACAGCAAATTAGTTCAATATTTTTTTTATCACTGAAAATGTCTTCTGATATATATTAACTAGTTTTTTAAAAAAAATGTATAAAAATATTCAGAAATATAGATTCATGATTTGAGTGAAATTTATAGTAACAAAGCTGTTTATATTATCCCATTGACATATATATAAATAAGTTAAGTATATAACTTACTCAAGATGTCGTTTAAATTAACAATCAGTAGTAATCCTTATAATCGATTAGCATTTTCTTGAGTGGGATTACACAATAAAAGTTCCATAGAGCGGTAAATTATTATTATTGTGTAAAACATGTAATATCGAGATTGAGGGTTTACAGTTCCCAGTCTATGGATATTTTAATTTTATTGCATTGAGGCAACCTCGAACGATAAATATCTGGATGTAGTTTTATCTCGAACGAGCGTCCTCGCATGTACAATTAAGAGATGA
This sequence comes from Microvelia longipes, assembly GCA_018340805.1. Classification (NCBI taxonomy): domain Eukaryota; kingdom Metazoa; phylum Arthropoda; class Insecta; order Hemiptera; family Veliidae; genus Microvelia; species Microvelia longipes. Next base: position 47,860,137 of record JACMZG010000002.1, on the reverse strand, counting down.
GACACACACACGATTAATATTCATGATACATTGATAATAATCAAGATTATACGATTTATTAATTATGTCTTTATGTTAAAGAAACACACATATCTATAGGTAATAATTAAGATTATAAATCATAGACGCATCTCATTAATTACTATAAAGATTATTAGAAAACATTAACAACAGTGTAATTGCGCCCTCTAGTACAGTGAAACGACTATCTTTATTTTATCAGATAAAAGACTACAATTAGGTCTATAGGTAATTTTTGTTAATTTACTATTGATACACTAATATTCCACATTTGGTATAGGGGAAAAAACAAATATCATTTGTCAAAAATGTTACTATGGAATAATATTGCAAACTAAGTATAGCCCACAATAAAAAAAGTTAATTAAACGACCCAGCAATCCGTTTCGAAATAGAATTTTAACCAAACCTAGTAAATATCTCAAAGAGAACTTCGAAAGCCTCTTAAAAACCACTATCCAAGAGCCCGGGTCACTGTCGGCTTTCAAAATGTTCTTTTTACACCAAAGATTATTAACATTTTAAACTAACACCTGCTAAGATAGTAAGAATCAATAAAAACGAAAAACGTCTGAGAAGGCGCTAAATTATAGTATGTGCTTTTTTCATAAACTTTACTTGCGTTCAATACGTTACAACAGAAAATGCCCGCGTCTCTGAGGGAACCTAGAATGTGAACTACATGCCAGGAATTATGACAAGAAATCGACGCGTTTGTTTCCCTAACATCTGGTGACTATAAATTAACTTTAAGATATACCTACACATACAATCCAAAAAAATATATTTAGAACAAAAAGAAAAAAAGAAACAAAATGCTTTAAAAAAAGAAAATTGTTTCAAAATAAAATTATTTACTTTGATTCCTTTAACTCTAAAGGTGGGAAAAACACCTTAATTTTCCACCCGGTTGGTAAAGTTAAATTTACATAAAATAACTGAATTTCACATTCAATTACGGAAAGGAAAAAAGCTAACTTCCTTTATTCCTCTTACCCTCCAAGAATGAAATAAATATCTATAAATGCATACATTTAAAATGTAGTATTTATGAGTATTAAACTTTAATGTTTAGGAAATATATAACCTTCTAAAGACATTTCCAAGTATAGACACAGAAATGCCAAAATGCATTTCTAAAAACAATTATTTTTAAATGACCTAATGATAACAGACACTTAAAGGTAATATTAAGAGGTTATAGCAAAAGGCAAGCAAAGTAAACTAATAAAGTTTTTTTTGTAATGACGAGGTAGGCGTCCGCGGTTAAAACTTAAAAATCTTCCAGGAGCTTTAATTTATTCGTCCACTTAGCCTTTATTGGATAATTTTTAACACTTACAACATTTTAACTACAGCATAAGGATTTTAAATATCTAGACAGGGTGAGTGAATTTCCCTTAATGTGTCTCCTTAATAATATAATATAATACATTGGATTTCATGTACATGGTAAGCCTACACCATGATATGACACAAAGCTAAAATCAGTTGACAGCGTGGGAAAATAATGCGAGGGAGCCAATGAGGTTAGTCCTGGATGTTAAACCACGCCTTCAATTTCAAATCAGACCAACCTTATTGGTTCCGGTTCCTCAATACTATTTTCCCGTGCTGTGAACTGATTTTAGCCGTATGTCATACTATAGTATAGTAATAGTACTATAGTATAGTATAGGTAAACCTATACGCAATATATTTTCTATACGAGCTTGCTAAAATGACAATGAATGTGACATAGATATATTATTATTTAAAACATTCTAAACAAATAATTTTGTTGACATATATAAAACTAAAAAGTTTTTATAGAAAAAATATTCCGATAAGAGTTTTAACAAATTTTAAAATGAACAGCCAGCTTTTAAGTTTGTGAAGTGTTACTTTACAGCCTGGTTCATTGACAGGGAGTTAAAATTTAACATTGTAGACATTGATAAACTATTGATTGTTTATGATGCTATGTAAATGATTATTTGCCCAACGATACCTACCAATGCACACCTATTTCAAAAAATATGAGTTTGATAAACATTTTGTAGTAAGTATTTGTCTATTGCAAGAAACTCTTTGAATAAAATTAACTCTTAAACGTATTGACTACCTTATAAGCATAAATTCTCTTTGAAAAAAGAACGAGGGAGTATAAAGAAAATATTTAGGATGAAAAAAAAGAATAAGTCCTGATCTCAAGTCAACAAAAGTAAAAAAGCTCTTACTTTCTATTATTTCCATGATAACTGCTTTTCCTACCTTAGAACCTTTTTAATCTCTGACAATACCTGAAAATTGATCACGAAATAAAGTTCTATCGCGTTAATAATGAGAGCATTTGTAAAAGAGCAATAAAAGATAATAGTTAACCATTTCTAAACTTTTTTGTATTATAAATACCATGTTGTTCAATACAACCTAAAGCATCAAAAAAATTAAAACTATACCTTATAAGATTTGACATATAAAATTAGAAATGAACTGTATAATCATCCAAAAGCACATTTTACCATTTAAATTGAAAGCATTACTTATTCATTGTATGAATTCTTTTTGTTAAGTCGTCTTGGACTCTGATACCCTGCTAGACCCTATTCTTACCCGTCGTTTAAGACCCTATTCAGAATTTAATCTGACCTTCAGTACATTTGATTCTAAGGGAAGAGGAATCTTAATCTTTTAAACAACTAGCCTAAACTGCTTTGGTGTTAATGTTTCTGTTGATATTACTATGGATGCAACTTTAGAGTAATACTATTATAGAAGGAGCATACAAATGTAAACACAATAGGATTTCATAGATAACATAAATACCGGTTTCCCAGTAGGTAGTAGTATATAATATATATATATATATATATAATTATATATAATATATATAATATATAATATATATTATATATTAGATATATATTATTATAGATATATAATGATAAACTATGCTGTAAGGACTCTAGGCCCTTATATAGACTCCCCACTGGAAACCCTTAGAAACAATAATTCTCACAACTTGGTTTAAGTGTCAGGACAGGAGGGAGCTACACATAGTTGCTATTTCTTAGCAAACTTTAAAATGCTGCTTCTCAGTTAAAATACATGAAAATAAGACATGGAATGTTAAGCACGAATGCAAGCAATTTATAGGAAATTCGCCCGGCATGCAAATTATAAAACCTTCGCGCTAGAATTGTTTATATATTTATGTTAAATTTGTAAAATTACTACCCGACTATTTCTATTTAATTAGTACTTTATGGTTTTAATTAAAACTATTTACCTTTTTTACATTAATAAAATATTGAAATTTTAAATTCATATTCTTTAAACTTCCTCAAGTTTGATTTTTTGGAAAATGAAAAATTTAAAAGAGGTAGAGGACTCATTTTAAGAATTATTCAAAAATAAAATCGTGCTGTTCTCTTTAAAACAAGGCTTATTTAAATATAACAATAATTTTCAATTACAATTTTTCTCTAAATTTTCATAATGTCAGTAATAAGAAAGTTTTTATAGACTTAGCGTAAGATTTTAAAGCTTTTAGCTTTTAACATCTATTTGTATTAACTCACTTAACATGGCAATAACTGAAGTCTAGAGAACGAAAAAAATATATTTTGTGAAAACAAAAGAAAAACTTGTTACTTTTAAAAGATCTTTGTTTAGAGAAGAAAAAACAAAAAGAGATTCTAAAATGTTTTAAGATATTTAGAGCTATTGTAATCTTAATACAGTTATTGTTTACTTGAACAATGTCAAGTTTATTCTTTTAATATCATATATAGAATTGTATTTTAGTTCTTCATCCAATATAAATAGATCCATAACAAACTTCGACCAATGTAATATTTTAAATGGAGCATGTGATATAATAAATGCTTTTTAGATAGAGTTACTATCTTAAAAAAAAACTTCGATCAACCTTTTAATCCATTTATTTCAACGATAGTAGTTGCATGATAACTTTTCTAAAATTTTGTTTTTAGCGAATTTTCATAAAAAGTAAGGTTATAATCGTTTTAAGGTTTAAAGTTGTCAGTCTCAAGTTTTTGAAGTGAGAAAAAAGAAGCCTTCAGCCTCTTGGCCGCTACACAGCGTCAGCAATGAAAGCGGCCCGCGCCTCCTCTGATAAAGGTTATGGTCCTTTACCAGTTTGTCGTTTTAATAGTTTATAAGTGCCATACAAATAATAAGTTGATTAGTCACAAAACATGACAGCCTCATGTCTCACGTTTTGGGATTTTTTACTTTTTTGATTCATGACGTCACACATATTTTAAAAAACAATAGGGTTCGAGACATTAATAAAATCGATTTTGTTTCAAGTTTTAATTGGCTCTAAGAAAGCGTTCGAAAATAGTTATCGTTAAAATCAGATCTAGGAACTAAATCTCGTACATACACACGTATATATATATAATATATATATATATATATATATATATATATATATATATATATATATAATATATATATATATATATATATAATATATAATATATATAAACAGGGTGTTTCATATAAAGTGTCCACCAGAAAAGGAGTGATAGTACTCCTCAAAAGGAACAAAAATGTCCCATAATATAAGCCCCGATCTCCAACCGTTTTCCCACAAGGTCAAATTTAATATTTCAAAAAAATATTTGACCTCACATCATAAAATTGTTAATAGGGATTTAACTATTCAAGCTAGAAAGGCGAAATTGGTATCATTAGAAAGCTGAGTAAATTTCCTAAAGGACAAACTACTAACCATGTCAAATATTTTGGAAATACTGCCCAAAATTTTGCATGAAACGTGATTTTTTTAAAAAAATTAATTTTATGGAATTTTTGTAGTAGGGCATTAATGGAAGTAAGAGATGAGCAAAAGTTCAGCCAAGAACGGAAAAAACTTCTCTTATGACTCACCTTTAAGAAAATGTAAATATTTTCATACATTCAATAGTCAAAAATGTAAGCTATTGTTGCTAGAAGTTGCAAAAACTGATCATTTTTGTCGTATAAAACTTAAAATAATGTGTTATTTTAATAAAATATTTTATTTTCGAAAATAATTTAATAATACAATTTTTAGACTCTAGAAGGTAAAACAAACCTATTTTATTCTTACACATTTTTCTCTAAAACCACTCTTTTCCCTTGCTTTTGAGATTTTTAATTATTTTATGTACCATGTAATTAACATTGTAGACATATGCAAAAATGCCAAAAAAATATCAGTTTTTGCAACTTCTAGGAAGAATGGCTTAAAATTTTGACTATTGAATGTATAAAATTATTTAATTTTTCTTAAAGGGCAATCATAAGAGAAGTTTTTTCCCTTCTTGGCTGAACTTTTGCTCATCTCTTACTTCCTCTAATGCCCTACTACAAAAATTCCATAAAATTCATTTTTTTTAAAAAAATCATGTTTCATGCAAAATTTTGGGTAGTAGTTCCAAAATATTTGACATGGTTAGTAGTTCGTCCTTTAGGAAATTTACTCAGCTTTCTAATGATACTGATTTCGCCTTTCTAGCTTGAATAGTTAAATCTCTATTAACAATTTTATGATGTGAGGTCAAATATTTTTTTGAAATATTAAATTTGACCTTGTGGAAAACGGTTGGAGATCGGGGCTTATATTATGGGACATTTTTTGTTCCTTTTGAGGAGTACTATCACCTCCTTTTCTGGTGGACACTTTATATGAAACACCCTGTATATACAGAGTGTTTCATATAAAGTGTCTACCAAAGAAGGAGGTGATAGTACTCCTGAAAGGGAACAAAAAATGTTCTATAGTAAAAACCCCGATCTCCAACCGTTTTCCCACAAGGTCAAATTTAATATTTTAAAAAAATATTTGACCCCTCATCATAAAATTGTTAATAGCGTTTAAACTATTCAAGCTAAAAAGGCGAAATTTGTCTCGTTAGAAAGCTGAGTGAATTTCCTAAAGGACAAACTACTAACTATGTCAAATATTTTGTAACTACTGCCCAAAAATTTGCATGAAAAATGATTTTTTGAAAAAATGGAATTTTATGGAATTATTGTGATAGGGCATTAGAGGAAATAAGAGATGAGCAAAAGTTCAGCCAAGAACAGAAAAAACTTCTCTTATGATTGCCCTTTAAGTAAATTTAAATATTTTTATACATTCAATGGTCAAAATGTTGAGCCATTCTTCCTAGAAGTTGGAAAAACTGTTATTTTTTTGGCATTTTTGCATATCTCTACAATGTTAATTACATGGTACATAAAATAATTAAAAATCTCTAAAACAGGAGAAAAGAGTGGTTTTAGAGAAAAATGTGTAAGAATAAAATATGTTTATTTTACCTTCTAGAGTCTAAAAATCGCATTATTAGTTTATTTTCGAAAAAAAATATTTTGCCTAAATAACACATTATTTTCTCTTTTATACGACAAAAATGATCAGTTTTTGCAACTTCTAGCAACAATAGCTTACATTTTTTAGTATTGAATGTATAAAAATATTTAAATTTACTTAAAGGGCAATCATAAGAGAAGTTTTTTCTGTTCTTGGCTGAACTTTTGCTCATCTCTTATTTCCTCTAATGCCCTATCACAATAATTCCATAAAATTCCATTTTTTCAAAAAATCATTTTTCATGCAAATTTTTGGGCAGTAGTTACAAAATATTTGACATAGTTAGTAGTTTGTCCTTTAGGAAATTCACTCAGCTTTCTAACGAGACAAATTTCGCCTTTCTAGCTTTAATAGTTTAATCGCTATTAACAATTTTATGATGAGGGGTCAAATATTTTTTTAAAATATTAATTTGACCTTGTGGGAAAACGGTTGGAGATCGGGTTTTTACAATAGAACATTTTTTGTTCCCTTTGAGGAGTACTATCACCTCCTTCTTTGGTGGACACTTTATATGAAACACCCTGTATATATATATATATAAACATATATATATATATATATATATATATATATATATATAATATATATATATATATATATATATATATATAATATATATAAACTTCGAATTCATTTATATATTCTTGGCCAGTAAGTCAGTTCCCAAACCAAACTATCCACCTTTCACCCCTCCCACCCACCCTATATAACCCTAACCTATTTTTTCGATGATCCGCTGAAGTTCAAACTAAAAGTTCAGGCAAATGAACAATTGATAATTATGCAGGGATTAAGAAAATGCACAGAAAACAATCTCATTACATCATAGTGTCACTAGAATGTATTCAAAGGGAACAATTGAGAAGAAAATATCAGCCTAGGCTCTTAATATGTATAGGAAACTAATACGTCCGTATTCACTAATCTAACTTAAACTTGTCAAAATTAATGTAACGTTTATCCTTCCGTCTATGTTCCACAGCCTACTTTAAATTTCGTTTAAGATAATCTAAATGTGTACTTTAAATTCGAATTTAATCAAGATTTTCTTGCTGTTATGTTGGCCACACAGATTTTTATCTTTATGTTTTGTTTAAAACAGATGATTTAAGTTCTCACCCCATCTAATTAAATTTTAATTTATTATGTATAAAAATGTTAAACATACAACCTCTAATATCTGTAATTTTGTGCACGATTTATTTCTAATAATATTTTCGGTAATATTTGTGTATTTTTAAACAATATTTTATCATCTTAATTAAACATATTATATTACATGCAACAAAAATTACAAGTAAATTATATCTATTAAATGTTTATTAATGTAAAAATATTTTTAAACATTATAAAATACAATTTTAATGTTAATTAAACATTTATACATGCCATAATTAAAATAAAAATATGTTAAGCTTAAATAAGTATTAAAAATACTTTGCAAATGCATTAAACTGCAGTTAAATCCACAGATTTTAAAATTCCAACTAAATTTATTGTTTAAACTTGATTGGATAGTTTCACTAAGTAGATGCACATATTATTTCAGGTTTAAAAGGATTTTACTTAATCATAGTTTTAACTAGTTTAATGTATACCAATCGAAAGAATTTATAGATAAAGAAAGATGATGTAGGGATTTATTATCTCAGACAAGAAAAAGTTAGTTCAGTAGCCAGTTAAAAGGAGTGCTAGTATGTAATTTGGTAGTTTCACCTTACCAACTACAAAAATGCGCTTCTGCCGTCTTGTGCTCAGCAAATTACTTGTGGCACAAAACAGATTTATCCAAATATTTTCTCTATATAATAAGGACTATTTTCAAGTAGATTCTCGTGTCGTTAAAATGGTAATAAAGAAAGACATAATTTTATTATACTAACTTAGAAAAGGGGGTAGAATGTTATGGTAAAGAGGTTTAGTTTCAGAGCTGCCACTAGAGACCAGCACGTTATAGCGGCATTTATCCCTACTTTCTGTCTGACGCTTTTGTATACTATCCCTCATTCTGTATCTATAATATTCTTTGTACCAACACTACTTTGAATAAAAATCTTAACTAATTCTTCTTAAACGTCAATTTAAACTTAGTTGTTAAATACGAGCTTCAGTGATTCAATATGATTTTTAACGTAGAGAGGTTTTATTTTAATTTAAACATTTGAAGCACTAATAAACTTAGGAAATGACAGTGATTTTAATTTCTAATACATTATAAATATTATTAAGCTCACCAAAAGTCTACTAAAATATCTTCACAAATAATAATTACCTGAAAAAGAGAAAAAACTATTAAAGTAAATACAATTAAGAAAACAGGAATTAATGAAAATAAGTTCACACAAAATAAAATGTAATACATGACATTTGTATTAATCAAAATTACATTCACAATAAAGCTTCTTGGTAAAACTATTGCAACTGATAAAAAATAATGGATTTGGATTTCGTAAGATCTTCAGGTGGCAGCTTGTTATTAAGTGCTCAATTATTAGAGAAAGTACAACATTCAAAGCAGGTTTACAAAACTACACATAAAACTATAAAAAATAGAATATTTTATATATCTGGGAGTTGGAAATACAGAGCTAACGCATTAATATGTATATTTTTAAAAATACAGTATGAGGCTGCTGTTTATTATTTCTATTTGTAACCAATGAAATCGGAGTCATTATGTTTTTAAATAAACACTTTTACCCTGAATATTAACACGTTATTTTATGTCAATAAAAGCGAATAAAGTGTAATAAATATGATTATTAAATATATACAAAGAATGTAAACATGTTTTTTCAACGCTTAGAGTTGCTCCACATTAATGTATCAGCTCTTTTTATAAATTCTTCAATGTTTAAAATAAAATATTAAATAGTAAACAAAAGCCTTCGGCCTCTGGCTCCTTGCACCTCCGCATCCCCACGCCTGCAAGTGCAGTTAATATACACAGCGCCCACCACCAACTAAATTTAAAACTAGGCGGCACACTCACACCACTCACACTTTTATTAGCAATTTAAAAACAATTATGTATTTTCTGTACTATCCCAGTGTTTCGTTGTTTAAGAGGAGGTAGGTATAAGGCGACGGATGTAATGAACACAGGTCACAAAGATTGACTGTTCTATAAATTGACAGTAAGACTATTTGTATATTTCCTCAAGACTTTTAAGCCGGGTCGTTTTCTCGTTTTCACTCTTTGAGAAGAAAGCGATAATGCCACTCAAGAATTTATTCACTACCTCCACTAGGGAAGATCTCAGAGCTTCTACCCTCTCCATTACGGGACTGCACCTGCGACCAGTTCACAGTGAATCTAGTATATTTTTTCCTGTCCTACTAGCTACTTTGATCTCATTAGTCTTAGATAGCCCACCAGGTACTAGTTTTCACCAATCTCACCAGATAATCGTTCTCACTGCTCTGTCCAGTCCGGTACAGGTCGTAGGGTAGAGACGCCAGTAGCGACCCTGAAGTTAGTTTGCATAAACACATTCCCATAGCCTTGAACTGAAAGTCCAGAGATCACTAGAAGACCAACCCCGCATTTTCGTAACAGCTACAGGAAACCACATAAAACCTTTGCTGAGTTAACCGGTCTTAAATTCAAGACCTCCCGAGAGAATGGTACAAGGGATAACATTGTATAACGTCCACTCCTGGCTGAATTTAAAACTTCGACCTAAAGGTTGTAAGGCGAGCGCTCTACCACTAAGCTACCGGTCCTCTGTCACATGAGATCATTGCCAATATTAACCTGAATTGCAATTTTTATGCAATTTATGATAAAGAGACTAATACTAATATTTATAAAATTTTTATGGCTCCTTTAGGTCCAACTATGACACTAAAGTTTTGCCTTTGATAAAACTATATAAATGCATACATAATATTTTAAGACATATATTATTGGTATCAGGAAGCCAAACAGAATCGACCCCCCCCCTTTTTTACCTTTTTATATTCTTTCCCTGAGGAAATATTTTGCTTCCATAAGAAGCGGTTAAGTGGAATAAATATGATCTCATTTTAAAGGCAAAAGAAAGCCTATAATAGAATGGCATTTATAGTAAGGCTCTTGGCACTAGAAATGGCCTAGGCAGTGCCTTGTTCATCATTTGGTTACATTTATGTCCTAAGCAGACTTAATATCTTAAGACCATCAACTATATTACTGTGGGTCTCGTAAGTGTTCGCATAATTTGGTCGGAAATACATTTTAGGCAGATCTTAAAAATAAATGTAACAAAAAATGCTTCTTATATTCCAAAGTGGTATTTACACAATTATAATTGTATGAACTACTCATGTTTTGGTGTTCATGATTCGGTAGAATCAAATGATTTACGTTTATATGCCAAACATGATGACACCTGAGATGAACACCGATCATCTCAGGTAAATACCCCACTTAAGTTAATAATTAACTTATTACTTCATGCAAGTTCCCAGAATTGGTGGGACAAGACATTATTTCAAGCCATCATTAATGACGAATGTCGAGTGACGCAGCAGATTTCATACGTAGTAGCATTTTGCTAGATAAAGTTCTAAGTGTCTCTGGCACATTTATACTGTATTAACTTCTCATGTTTTGCAAAACTCGATTGTTTCAAATGATATATGGTTTGCATGCCATGACAAGAATTATGGCAGTAAGGGAGCACTGCTCGTCACGGGTAAATACTTCACATTATATACTTTGGAATTAGCGCTATGGTGAGTAAGACCTAACGAAACATAGTGGGACATGAAATTATGTTGAGTCAACACTAATGACAAATGTCAAATGATAGGAAATGCCAAGATGTGGCATATCATTTTGCTTACTATGCCTCGCACTCTATATATTGTCAACTATTCGTGTCTTGCTAAAATCGGTGGTATCAAATGACACAAATCTAAATCTTATTGTTTGCTCACGAGTGACTTCAGAAAACCATGTTTGGTTCGAAACTAAACAGTAGATTTAATTTTACGGTGAAATACTTCATTTTACCAATAAGAAATCATTTCCATGATGAAAATTTGCTAAAAAATACCACATTGGACAAAAATAAATACCAAACAGGCTTTTCAAAACCACTGCTCCATTTTTGTAATTATCTATAGTCTCTGCTATATCCTCAAGGGAATTTTTTGTTCGCCCTAATTTCGCTATCAGTCAAAGTACGTTATCATAATAATATTTTATAGAGCCAACTATACTTTTAGCCATTTTTTAAAGGTAGAATAAACTAAAGATGTTTTTAGATAAAATTTTATAGTTTACGAGTTTTTATATTGGCAAAAAGACAATATTTATCTTTTCAAGACCTTAGATAATCCAATAAATTACACATTTTTTTAAATAATTTTAAAACATAAAATTAATCTAAATTTAAAATAAAAATTTTAAACAATACACAAATAACCCTAAATTAAAAAGAGACAGTTTTTTTTTTTATTTTTCGAGCTATTATTTATGATAAACTGTTTGTAGGTTGAAAACACTTTGCGTAGTTTGTTTACAAAGCACAATTAGTAGGGGAAGATTAGATACTGGCGCATAAATGCTTTAGCGGTAAAAACAGTAACTAATGCAGCAGAGATGTGCAGAAGAATTGAGTTAACCAATTTGTTCTCTCTCTATTTACTTTCTATCTCTGAGTTGATTTACGTTCAAAATAGTTTCCTAAATATGGTCACAATGCTTCCATATTTAGGAATAATTTCCTAAATATGGTCACAATGCATCTTATGTAAAGAAATCAACAATGCAGTCATGAAGACAAATTAGCTTCAATTTTATCTTTGCAATTAAATACTTAAATTTGTACCTAATCTGACTTAATGGGTATGTTCTTTTGATACGGCGCTCACCTCAAAAAGACTAAAACCTTGATGTCAATAATTATAAAAGATTGCTTAGTTTAATAAAATATATACTAAGTAATTTAAGCAATTGATGTCGAAGTCAGTTTGAGCCTTAGTTACCTACTACCTCACGTCAAGGTTTATTAATATTTCGTTCGATATAGAACGGATTAATATGTTTAAAACAAACTTAATACAAAATTCAAACTTAAATAGGACAAGCACCCTTTTGAGGATCAGATTTCCGGTCTATGCTTCATAGTCGGAACAGAATCTTGTATCTTTTCGTATATTTTCTTAGATTTTCAATGGAAATGTGCATTTGAGTATGCTTATTCCTGCTGAATCAGCTCTCTACAATATTTTAGACAGTCTTATAAAACTCAAGTTATGCTAATCTTCAAAATATTTATGCTCCAAGAAAATGAACAAAAAATAAAAAAGTTCAGTTCCAACTATGAAACATAAACCGAATCCAAAAAACATATTATTTAGAGAATTATTCTCGAAAGAAAATCACTTTCTTTCACAAGGGCGGTGTTTTTTTTTTTATTTGTCCATATTTAGAATCTAATATTAATGATGCTTAATTAATCTAATACTTAATGGTGCCAGAAACCCCGATAAAATAAAAAAAAATAATAATGTAACCAGATAGAATAACAAAAAAATGAAAAAAATCTAACTGCAAATATCGGTTGTGCTTTAAGACTATGTATTATGTTTAGGGCGTGCTAGCCCAGAAACCATGTTCTTCCTAAGAAGTCGATTTCGGCATTAAATGCGACATTATTGAGGTTGCTTGTTAAAATCTAAACCGCCTTAACTATATTTAATTTTTTTTTGTTCGGTTGGATAAAGAATGTTACTCTAAGTAACAAAATAATTCTGACACAAAGTTCCGCTTCCGCGCGTATTTCCTTTGAAATGCGCGCTACTTTTTTATTGGTTTATATGTTTTCTGACACACCAAGTTTTCTTCTTTGGTATAAGTTTTTGGGTTATAACCTAAGCCGTAGCACTAGGTTAAAAACACATTTTTTTACTTTCCCTCATTTATAACATTGTATATATGAAAAATATTGTGTTTGCAAACAAATCCAAAACCGTGATTTAACCAGAATTATCCGTTTCAGGGGTTTTAAGGCCTCCTAAATAGATTTATAAAGTTGTCTGTCTGAAAATGTGTGTGTGTGTGTCTGTTATCATCGTAGCTTCCAGAGTATTTAAGCGAGTTAAAACTTTGTACCAGTCTATAGAAGTAATTGCGTTATCTGGAAAATAATCATATAATGACATCACTAACCCGCTATAACAATTTAGAGAGAATTTCAAAAATCATAAAACGTGGAAAAATTAATTTAAGATTTGGCAACATATGTGCCAAGTTAAATTTGATTATCAGCATTAGTTCAATTTTTATTATATGACTTGTGTGCGTGTTTTTTAAAGTAAAAATGGGAAAATAATCCAATAGAGATGCAATTTGGCACTATTGTATAGGAGGATGATTTGCAAATCCAATGTGACTAGAAAAGGTTCCGAGGTACCATGTCCTCGACTTTTCTTAATATTTTCTTCATACTTTTGAATAAGAACCTGACCTTATTTTATCTTCAATATTGTTTAAGAAACCCGAGTTTTTCCCGAATATATGTTCTGTCTTTTTTACAGTTTATATTTTCTTTATTTTTAATAATAACCTCCTTTCTTTCCTGAAAAAGTGGTTGAAAATTCCGCCGAGTTTAATCAAGCTCGGAAGGTGAAAAGTTTCATAGGATTGGTTTACAAGTCTAGAGATGGTATAGAGTCAGTAGAAAGTGTGGAGAAGTTTTTAGTAATCAAGTTTTATCTTTGAGTGTCTCACACATGGTGCCAAAGCTTCTCTATTATTTTCTCTTTTACTCTTTACCTTATATGTTTTTAGTAAATTTTATTCTGTATATTTTGCTAGTATAAAGTTTTGTTCTATTTTCACGCTGTAATTTTTAGAAAAATTATTACACACAATAAGACTTAATAGTTTTCAGCTCAAAGGAAATCACTCTCCTAGTAAAAAACATAATAAATTAATTATTTTTCTGTCATACTAATTTTTATTAATATCCCAATTACATGTGAAGTTCAATTTTAAACAAACCTTCATAATGTACTGTACTTCCGGAAACATTTCTATCCACGCCAACCATCTCTTAAACTGAATTTTTCCGAAGGAAAATTCAATAAAAGTAAGACAAAAAAGTTTTCTTTGTCTTTTAAAACGTTTTTTATGAGAATTTTCGCATCAAGTGATTTCAAAAGAAAATGTTACACATTAACTTAAAAAAGTCAACTTTTCCTTTTGTGAATGTTTTGAACGAAGTTACAATGGTAAAATTATTTTATTTTCACTCTACTGAGCCCAAATATTTTATTTATACATTTGCAGTAGGTACTCGTAGGTAACAAAAGTTACCTTTAACAGTTGTTCAAATTCATTAGTTGCTACTTTTTAATTTTTTAATTAAAAAGTATTTTTTTCAGTTAAAAAAATTAATTAATACCCAACAACAACGATTCATGATTTAACAACATTTACTTTTTAAAATAAAAGACCAAGCTATTGGAAAAATTCTATCAACGGTGCCTAGAATAAAAGATACAAATTATTGAAAAATCGGGTATGGCGTACCTCGGAACCTTTCTTATCACATCGGAGTTCAGACTCGCTTCACTCCTCCTCAGTATATACGAGTCATTAATTCTTATTGCGTCACGTCTTCGGACTTGCTTTGCTCGTCCTTAGATAGTAAATTCATCTGCTTCGTACCCATCCAGGCACTGACAACGCTCGATGCTGTTTACATTTTATGCTCCAACAAATATGATGGAAATACTATTGTTCCTTTAAAACGAAACTTGGATTAATAATATTTTACGTAAAAGTTTACACTTGTACCAAGTTTATATTTAAGTGGATAATTTCACAATTTTTATTAAAAAAATCGTACACAAGTTATGTAATTAAAATTGAACTAATGCTGATAATAATATTAAACTTATTACATATGTTTGTCGTATACTCGGCTATATGCATGCCAAATCTCAACCTGATCGTATCATTTCTCTGCGTTTACTGACTTATTATTGTGAGATAATGACGTCATAAATTATTATTTTTCGAATAGCACAACAGCACCTATGTAGACTGATGTTAGTACAAAGTTTCAACTATCTAGCATAAATACCCTTGAACCTAACAGAAACACTCATACATACTAAGGAGGCCTTAAAACACCAAAAACTAATAATTCCGATGACACCCTGGATTTGATTTATTTTGTAAACACAATACGTTTCCAATATACCTATGGTATAAATGAGGAAAAGTAAAAATTATTAATAAACACGAATTTATAAATAACAATTTATTTTAATGTAAATTAAAATAATGTAAATGATAATTTTGACCATAGATGGAGGGTGATTGATTTAATTAAATTACTGAATCAGAGCGTATATATTAAGTTTCGTGAATGTCTCAGATTCAGATGTTTTCCTTACTTCCTTAGATGCAATGCTGTTACACCTAGGATTTATCTTTGGATTCAACAGAATTGTTACAATTTCATACATCGTTGATTCTATGTTGCTCTCTATCTCTTTTATTAATTGCATTGTAACTAGAAGAAGGTTAAACCCGATTTTTCCATGAAATGTTTAAGTTACCTAAAGATGTTTAAGTAAACACCTAAAGATCAAAAATAAATTGGTGTCCGCATGTGTTGGCATATTTTTTGGCAATAAGAGTGTGTGTGAACTTTTTTGTGAACACGGTATAAGACAAAGACTCAAGTGATTTATACAATGGTTGGTACAAAAACCAAATCCTATGAGAAAAACTAATTACATATCAAGCGAAATACAAGTCGTCTCGACATTATGCCAATCCTTTATTTAAATAAAAAATAATTCAAATACTTTTGTCTAAAAATAATTTCAAGTAATAGTTCAAAAGTTCAAGTAACAGTTAACTCACGAGGCGAAGCTGAGGTATTTTTGTTTCTTCGGCAAGCCTCGGGAACCAACTAAATAAATTACTCATTGAGTCTCTAGATTTAAATAATATGGTTCTTCGGCTTTGGTCTTAGTAACTAAAATGACTGCTATGGGAGCAAAACCTTACCTTTCTCCTTTGGTAAGTTAATAACTTTAAATTTTGTGAAAATTAAAACTATTATAAAGTCCCAAAGCAACAATGCTAGGGAATCCTTCCTAGCAGTGCTTAGTAACTTTATCCGCTTGCTTTATCAGACATCCCTCTTGTTTATATCAAACCACAAGATTATTTTATTCTCAAATGTATAGATTGCATACACTTTATTTAAAGTGCATGGGAACCATTTTAAATTTTATACCTCCAATTCTCTTATCTCCAGACTTTTTATGGTATGAATCAACTAAATTTTACTCAGTTTTAAATTAGTTCTGTAAAGTTTTTATGCTAAAGTAAATTAAACCATTTAAAACTATCTATTCAAATAATGTTAACGATGACCAAGCTGCCAAAAAAAGGAACTAAGGGAAGCTCGGTCTCATTATTACTTTTCCTCATTTATATCGTATGTATATAGGAAAAGTATTGTGTTTGCAAAAAAAATCGAAATCATGATGTCACCGGAATTATCCGTTCAGGCGTTTTAAATGCCTCCTTAGTGATTTCGCAAAGTTGTCTGTCTGTATGTGGGTGTGGGTGAGTGTGGGTATGTCTGTTCTCATTGTAGCTCCCAGCGCATTTATGCTAGAGAGTTGAAACTTCTAAAAAATCTTCTTCTAAAAATTAAACATCTGAAAATCTAGTGCTACATATCTTTCTAGGAATTAAAAATGTGTCCAAAATAATGGATGGCTGTTATAAAAAATTCAAGATGGCCGTTGTACCGTTGTACTTGTGCTATGTTGTAAAAATAATCCAATTAAGTTTAAAATTGGTACAAGTAGGTACCCTTTTGTAATAAATAAGTACACTAAGCTTCCTTTCAACACAAGTATATCCATAATTTTTGTTGGATCATAAAAGTTAAGTAGCATGTGGCGTTGTCAGTGCTGTATGGGTGACCGCTGAGAATGAAACGGATATATTTACTATCTGATGACGAGCGCAATGAGTCCGAAGACATACTGCAGTATAAATTTGGTGAATTGCATATTCTGAGAACGAGCAAAGCAGGGAGGATGAGCGTAGCGAATCCGATGTGATGAGAAAAAGTTTCCGAGGTAACCCGGATTTTTATAATCATGTAAAGCAAATGTCATATTCAACCTCAAAAATCATGTTGTCAAGTCAAATAATGTTGGACTCAAAATACTTGAATCTAGTGCTACATATCTTTCTAGCAATTACAATTTTGTCTAAAAAAATAGATAGGCTGATTTAAAAAATACAAGATAGCCACCACATTGAGACGTTTTGTTAAATTTCACCCATATCAGTTAACTGTATGGGTTTAAATTTTAAAATTTAAATGTAAGTAAACTTTTATTAGCAGTTTATCTCTGCATTTTTAGGGCTAGATTTTTTACACAAGTATCCTAAAACATTTAGGATACCTGGTTAAAAATTTAGTAAATTTATCCACAAAAATTCCACGGAAACGATTATTATATTTTGTGTAAAAGGCCTTTGTTTCGCTTAACCTAAAAAATTGACTTCTTTCAGGTTAACACGGAAAAATATGCAATAATAAATGCTCCGTCCCACCTCCTACTCCTTACCTTACCTACTCCCTACCCTGTTACCTTACCTACCCTGTTCTACAAGACTGCCAAAAATGTTATCTTAACAAAGGATAGATATATTTCTGCCTCCTTTCAAAAGGTTATTCTAGCAGTTAATGCGGCGTTCCTTTTCTCACCTCTACATTACCTACCAGATAATGTTTCACACTTAATTAACTTTTAATTAACTAAATCTTATATTTTCTTTTTACTAAAATATTGTTGAAATCAGATAATAAAACCATATTTTTATTTACCCTATTAATTTTGTTTTTTAGCTTTAATTTATAATTTTTGTTTACAATTATAAATTACAGATATGCTAGAAAAAACGTATAAGCCTCGGTTTTAACCATTAATTACAGTATCAAATTTGGATATTAAACACCCTTAAATTTGAAAATTATAGATTAAATACAGGTCATACTCAAAATGAAATGTTGTGAACTGTTTTGTCAGGTGTTCCACAATAGTATTTACAATAGACTACCCTTTGTCATGTGTTCCAAAATATGATTCACAATAGACTACCCTTTTTCAGGCGTTCCACAATATTATTTACAATAGACTACCCTTTTTCAGGCGTTCCCCAATATTATTTATAATAGACTACCGTTTGTCAGGTGTTCCACAATATTATTTACAACAGACTCAATGCTAGTCAAACCATCCAAACGACAATATTTAGCTCCATTTGTTAATTTGATACTTTACATAAAATAAAGTGTGTGAACATAAGGTTGTTTCTGTCACTTCTTTTTCTGTTTTAGTATTTTTAATTTTTTGGTGCTCCCCGATTTTTTTAACTTAAAACGGATTCTGGTCCAATATTTTTTTAGTTGGACAATCTTAAATTTTTTTAGAGTGACACTTCCATGCCTGCAACCATTATCACTAATACATAAAAAATAAATTTAATACAAGAGAATGTATAAAATAAAAACAAAATTATTATACAAAAACTCACAATAAGGTTAGAATAAGAATCATTCCCCAAACAAAAAATTATTCAAATTCTTAGGTATTCCCCTCGGTAAATTTTCTTTTAGAAATAAATTTTACTTTCATCCCAAACTAGAGCAACGAAACTGAAACGTCTTATTTATATTAATTCTGCAAATAAGAGATCCGAGACGGATTTTCATATCAAACAAAAAATACCCCACTTCGGCTTTTCTAAAACCATATTTACATTTTGACTTATCTTTTGAATCTTTCTTTTGCATGATATGGCTTATGATATTTGATATTTTGAAGCATCGTTGAATAAAATTATTTATAAAATTATTAATTTGTACTTTGAAATAAAAAACACTTTCGAAGTTCAAAATATTCGATTATATGGTGAGCTTTTCAAACCAAGAACTAAGAAAGTCGTAATTTGTATTGAATATATAATATATATTATATATATATATATATATATATATATATATATATATATATATATATTATATATATATATATATATATATATATATATATATATATATATATATATATATTATTATATTATTATTATTAAAATATTACAATGTATTTAATTTAAAATAATAAGACAATTAAAAGAAGACAACAATTAATTTATGTTTACATTTTATTATATTCCTTATTTTAATTATATTTTCAAGTATTATAAATGATTCTACTTTATACATAATTACATTATATTTATACGCAATATTTATACATCATGTATAAAAGTTAGGAATGATTAGAAGCATTGTTCAATATAAATTTAACGTTAAGATTATTAAAAGTATGAAAAATACAAAAGGGATGAGTGCAGCCTTGTCTAGCCTAAAAGAGAGAAAATTTGCAGTTGAATATTTTGTCGTTGATTTAGGAGCAGGTCAATCGATATGACAAACTGGACTAGAGCTGACAGTGAGATAAAGCTTTGAACATATCGGCCTTATAGATGCGTGCCGAATCTTAACGAAATATGGATCGAAACATTTTTCCGCGTTAAATGAATTTTCATAATTATTGCCGGTTGTTGATGTTAAAAATATTCCGAATAACTCAACTAAACCTAAAGATTGCTTTTTGTACCAAGTATCAACTCTCTATTAAAAATAAACTTGCAGCTACGATGATAAGACACACTCACACATACAGAAAGACAACTTCGTGGAAACTACTCATCTTGGTTTCGGATTTTAGTGGAAACACTAAACTTTTCCTTTATACCTACGTCATAAATGAAGAGAAGTAAAAATTATGCAACAAAATTTTATAATCTTTTCTAATAAAAACTAAGCCGGGGATCTGAGGATTGAACCCATTATCTTCTACATAGAAAGCGAGTACGTATTCACAATGCCATCACGATTTCTTGGTACAAGCAGATTTTCATAATACAAATGCAACGTATACAACTACTTTATTATAAAAAAAATGTGTTTACTTCACTATAATGTTGAGTAAAAAATAAATTATTTCGGTGCCTAATATTTTGCTTCTTTTGTTCACAAATGATAATTATTCATTATTATCTATGTAAGCCGCTTATATAGATTCCAGCAATGACGTCACTTCATTCATAAAAATTTCAGGTTATAACCTCCGACTTCGTTTGGCTTGTTTACATCGAATTTAATCACCGTATACATTTCTATAATCTTGCCTGCATTCTCCTCAAGTCTTAATAATAAGTCTGACCGTATTATAAGTGGCCTTAAAGAGGTTACAGGTTGGCGTGTTAGATGGCCGAAGGTATATACAAGGCTAAGGCCTTAAAGTAACCAGGTACAGATTGATTTTAAAGAAAAACGCACAATACTGCACTGTAAATTAATAATCGTTAATTTCTGATGTAAATTCACTGAAAACTTTGAACATGTAACAGATTTATGCATGTAAGCATAAATATAGCTGGAACTAGTTAATTTACAGACATAATTTACCGTCCTTTGTTCCTTTTTTAAGTCTCAAATAATTTTGGAAAAGACAGAGTACCCCACAGGAAAGATCGCCATTTCCCTGGTGAGGTTTCCCGCAGACAGAGCTTTGTTTAGATTTATGTAACCGAGATGATTTATGTGAGCTTATTTTTCCACCCCGTTCCTGTCTAGTTTGATCCCTTTTTATTATTCCTGCATTTTCCAAGATTTTAAAATTACTTGCAAGTTAAAAAAAACAAGCCTTTATTATTAATATAGATGATAACAAGAGATAAAACTAGGAAATAACAGAGGTAAACAAATAGATGGTGAAATATCTATCGACGTTATTACTAATACAAAATAGTTCTGAAGTCAGAAATATTTTTTTCAGTCAGGATATTTAAATAAATTTAATTAATCGGAATGTAAAGTTTTTAAATATTTTTTACTTTTTTTAATGTAAAGTTTGCAAAACAAAAGTGATTCATTTCGCTATATTAAGTTACAATCCAAATAATATTAAGCATAAACAGAACTGACACTGGTGCTTTTTCTTAGACCTACAAAGTTTTCCAAAACGACCTCCTTGCTGCTAAGTAGCAAGATGGCCACCTGAATCTTAATTTTGTGGCATTAATCCTGACTTAGTAGCATGAATTCTATTACGCTTGAATAAATTACGCAGCGAAATCAAGCAAATAGTCAATATGCTTGGACCATTCCGCTGTACAATTTTATTTGTAGCACGCTGGTCTTGTAAACAAATTGCTTGACATTTTTTGTCTGTAAAGGTTTTCACACCCTCACGAGCAAAAATAATACAACTTAAACCAATCACGGGGAGTTGTTGAAAAAATTATAACCTCAAATAACAAAAACTTTCATTCTCAAAAGAATTTTTGGGAGCTAGCACGATGCAGCGCGTGCTAGCTCCCAAAATGAATATTATGATGAAAATGAAATTATTATGTTACATAATAATAGTTGTATATTATAGCATAACATATTTTGCGAATGAAACGCTAAATATGTCGCATTGGAATGAAACTTGGTGTTCTTATCTATTATGCAGAGGTGTATACCGAATTTCAACTCAAATAATTTTCCGTTTTCAAGACCGTTATTTTGGTTTTCTGTTATTTTCTACTATTTTTCTTCACTCTTTGATCACTTAGAGTAGTCGTGACAACTTTGGAGAGGGTTTATTCTATTCAAATAACATAAGTTATGATCTTTTTCTCGGAAAAAGAACCTTAACTTTAACGATTTCTTAAAACTTTTACTGACTCAGCAAACCGAGTTAATGACATCACAACAATCTGGTTTGTTAAAATATATTTATCCGTTCAAAGGATAAATATTAACATAAATCCGATCGAAATACTTATATAAATACGTATGTATGTATTTAAGATTAAGGACTCTTATCTTATATTTTTACATCTATAGATATTAAACACACACACACACACACACACACACACACACACTCTCACACACACACACACACACACACACACACACACACACACACACACACACACACAGATATAAATATATATATATATATATATAATATATATATATTATATAATATATATATATATATATATATATATATATATATAAATATATATACATATATATATACCTCAACAAATATATGGTTATTTTTAATTTTTATACCACTTATTCCTCCCTTTATGAGAATGTATCTTTCCTTCCCCCATTCCATGACACCAACCTGATCAGCTTAGTTTTGCTTAAACAAAATTGCTAGAAAGTGAATCAGGGTAAAAATATTAACATCCAAAAATAAATACATCAGCTAATAAAAATAAAAAATAAAAAAAATCTACAACAAAAAATATACAATGGAGATGAAATGTATTATAAATGATGGCAATTTATTACAGAGTATAATATCTTAGTTAATATTGTCCAAAAACAATGCTTAAGGTTTTAAAAGATTAAAAAGCTTAAATAGCTTAAGCTACAAAAGCGCTTAAGTAAGGAGAAATAAAACAAAATAACTTATTTTATAATATCTAGCCATTCATTTTAATTATTTTTTGGTGCATTATGTGTATTTCATATAAATTTAACTCCTTACATTCGATAAATAATATAAAAATATTGCTTCTTTCCCAGAAAGGTACAATAATGCTTGCAAAAGCAATACTGCACCTGAAACAGACCCAGTACAATTTGAAGTATAAATCAAGGTTAAAATAAAATAAAGCAAATGTAAGTCATTTAGATAAAGGAAAGATTTTAAAGAGAACTTTTCAAAAGGAAATTCGCTAATAATGTGGGTGGAAAATCGGTAGTTGGACCCGGGAGTGTGTATAAATTTCCTTTCAGAGGTCCCTGGTTTCGCAAGAATTGTTGAATCAACTTTTTTTTCATTTAAAATTAAGGTTTTAAATTTCTCGCCGGGAAAATGTTCTACTAGATTTAAACCGGCTCGGAGTCGATGCAATCACTCTAATTAATTGAAAAAAAAAGTATGGAAAATAACCGGAAAAATATAATTTTCAAGTTCGGTTCATTGGGCATGTATTTTGAGTCCCTGAGTGGAATAGATCTAGTCCGGAGTTGATACGATTATTCTGAGTGACCAAAATGAAAGTGGTAAATAGTAGAAATTTACAAAAGGTTAACAAAAAGTAAAATGTAAGTGGGTTGTCGGTTTCTATACCATTTTAGGGTTCTTAGACAAATGAAACTAGGAAGGAGACTCAAAGTAAAATGAGCTTGGGACCCGGGGATATTGGATTCAGTGATAAGATTCAATTGTTTATTCACACTATTTAAGTTTATGGAGCGAGTTTCCGTATGCGGACTTATTCTGACCTCAACGCATAAACCAAAAAAAAAAGCACGTTTGGACGGTTGGGCAAGAAATCAAGCATTAAAACGGAAATTCGCCCGTTAAAAGTACCCAGAGCAAATTATGTTATAATTTTTCTTACTAGAGAAGTAAATTTTATTTGAGAAAAACGGTAAGATTGGTTTAATTGACATAACAATTTTTTGCCAAGTACTATTTTATTATTTCTCAATATCCATTGCGGGGCCGTAACCTTTATAAAGTTTAGGCAACCATCATTAAAATCTAGATATTCTTAAGAATTATATTGAGCTCGTTTTGTTTGAATCTTTATTATTTATTGTTTAAAAGAACAATAAATAGTTCGTAACGTTTTTGTAAGGATTATTGTTATTTACTAGTTTAGGTAGGAAAACAAGGCAAGGATGGTGTGATACTTTCGTGTATGATAATTCCGTTTCATTTCCCCCACTCCACTCGCTATACTAAGTCTAATAAAGATCTTTAATTGACAACAAAATAACTCCATAATTATAACTTTTCCTTATTTATGCCGTAGGTATATAGGAAAAGTATTGTGTTTTCAAAAAAATCCAAAACCGAGATGTCACCTGATTTATCAGCTTCAGGTGTTTTAAAGGCTTAATGAGTGGTTTTCAGAAAGTTGTAGTCATCAGAAAATGATTTTTAACATGTTTAATTATATGCTTTAGTCTTAAGAATAGGTAAATGACGTTTATTTTATATAGAACTACAAAATGTTATAAACGTAAAGTATAACACACAATCTCAGAGACAAATTACTGTTAAAACTAACATATAAAAACACTTCTTATTTCTATTTTGTAAATATCTTATACGATTCTGTTTCATAAAATCTATGTAAATTACACACAAGTTCCTATAAATTAAAATTACTATTGAGGGGCGCAGTCATTTATGTTCTCTGTTTCTAATCAAGTCTCTTAGTGATTTAGTTTCTGTCTGTATATGTGTGCATGTCCGATGACATGCTACTATTCTTAGTATGACCGAAGCGAGTCTGAAGACATGCTACAGTATTTGGTAAATTGTATATTCTGAGGACGAGCGAAGCGAGTCTGAAGCATGGAAGATGAGCGTAGCGAACGCTATGTAATGAGGAAAATTTCCGAGGTACCCCGTACCCGCTTTTTTATTAGTTATGTTTTAAATATATTTTACTCTCAACTTCTGAAAGTTTTAACGTTTCATTGAAGCTTCATGAATTTATTTATTTATTTATTTCCATTTATCCGCACAATAATTTAACAATCAATTGAACAAATTCTATTAACATACACTATACATATAATAAAATCTAAATTAGTGCAAATTCGGCGTTTTGCCGTGGAACCTTATAAGGTAAATTGCAAGGTAACTTCATGAATTACATTTTGTAAAATGAATATTGGTAAAATTTTAAAATGATGTAAGTCACAACACGGAGGAAAGATTTAAATTTTCGGTCTATTTCAGCTTTTTCAGTTGATTTTCCTTCGTTTTGGCTACCTCCTACTTACGTCATCCAAAAACTCTTCTAGAGTATTTTTATGTCTATTTCATAAAAACTATCACATAAAGCCTTCTCAAATCCTTCTTATGCTAAAAATTAATTTTATCACTAACATTATGGGACAAACCACAAGAAACAAAACCTTTTTATTTCCAAGATATTTTTGTTTATACTAGATATTGGCAAAGGGATTTTCAGGACGTCCTATATCCCTAGATGCCTTTTTTCAGAAGTATTAGGACTAATGTTGCCCAGTAAAGGCCCGGAAAAAGGTTGTTTTCTGCATTCCTATTCTTTCTGTTTATTCTAGTGGTTCCTGCTTTTTAAGGATATTTTTCAATAGTAAATTAAATTACATGACTCTACATATGTCACAGGTTTGCACAAAAACAATCTCTAGAACTGATAATTGAAAAAATTCTCATTTTTAAATAGTAAAATTATAATTTGTGATTCATCTAGTTACTATTTCTTGATTTTGAATCGTAAATAGCTAAAATAAATAACGTTTTATGTTTTTCGACTTTTTAGGTTTGTAGTTTATAAAGTATAATTTTTCCCGAGGGATTTATAAATGTAACATCAATAAATAAAATCGCTTTGTGGTTTTCAAGATAAACAACTTGAAGGGTTTTTTTACTTTTTATTTGTTGGTTATAAACATACATAAAAGATATAAGTGTACCATATGTTATAAAGAATAATGCTTTTTGTGTACTGCATAAAATTGTTTGAAACATATTTGGAGGTTTCTATAGATCTGCTAAAATGTATACTGATGTTAAGCAATAGTGTGTATAGTCTATAATTGATAAGTTCCGATTATTTCTTAACGGACACATAATAGAACGAAAGAAAATTTTATTTTACCCAGATAATTTAATTTTTACCTTGCTATTATGCTACAATGTTAGCTAGCAGTAACACTAATAAATAATAAAATTTATAAATGAAAAATAATGTAGATAAATATTAAAAATGTAATCATTTATATCTATTAAATCACTTATATTGATGTTTCTAAGATACAACAAACCATTTCATTCTTTAGTTCAACTAACTACATAGTTAGACCTCGTCCAAGAAGTTAAAAAACGGAGAAAGGTGTAATCACTTGCTTCGTGCATTATCGTGGTTCTGAATACTACAAAAGTCAGTTTCAGTTGTCACAACCTATTTTTAGATAGTGAAAACAGTAGATTATAATCATTTTACTTTATTTACTTTCTTTATCAATATGCGTAGTAGCTGTAAAGTAAAATTTGACAGCAGGCGGACGTAAAGTAAATGTTTATCTTATGTTATGTTAATGTTTATGTTATCTTAGCTACGAAATCTATCTATACTGACAGTTTTGAGGCTGTAAAGTAAATGCTTTGCAGCTGGCCTAAAAAAGGAATTCCATCTTTCTTTTGCAAGATACTTAAAGATTCGAGGCACCTTTAAGATCTTTAATTCTTCAGGTTACAATCCTGGAAACAGAACAAGCTTTCATTACTGATGCTCTGTTTTGAATGGGGTTCACAAGGACCAAACTTATATTGGCCACAAGGACCAATATAGGTTGACTGTTGCTGTTTCATTACTGATGCTCTGTTTGGCATTGGGTTAACAACGACCAATATAGGTTGGCTTTTTTTTTTTTTTTTTTTTTTTTTTTTTTTTTTTTTACGCTTTAACCCGTAGGGTCATTTAGCGTTTTCCCCTCACTCAAATCTCACTCAACATTAACCCCTGAGTTTGTACACATCCAATCATCTAGGAAGCACCCCCTCCGTACATGGCAGCACATGTAACCGGTTTTCAGTGTGTCTAGTTCATCCAGCCCAACCAGACTCAATCCAAACTCACTGTTCTGGCTAGTGCCTGCGACTAGTTCACAGTTTGCCTAGTTCATCTAGACCAGCTAGACTCACTAGGCTCACCGTTCTGGCTAGCGCCGACTACTAGTTCACCGTGTGCTTGTTTCATCTAGTCTTACTAGCTCCTCTGATCACATTAGTCTCACTTGATCTCGTACTTCCAGTTTCACCAATCCCATCAGTTCCACTAGCATCACCAGACTCTAGCTAGGCTCACCGCTCTGGCTAGTCCAGCGCCACCCGACAAAGAACTCTAGCACCCAGATGTCAGCGTGTACAAACTCATTCTATAGCCCTGACCTGAAAGTTAAAGCTCCGCAGTGCTATTAGGAGACGTCTGTCTTCAAGAACCGAGCACTTTGTTCCTAGTCACTTACGTTACTCGTGTCGCCGCCATCACTTTCACTGACTAAGTTTTCGGACATACAAAGGCTCAGTATATCTTTCCGACCTTCATCTCCCCGAGCCCGCAGAACATTAACTTTTCGTGAACTAGAGACAACGGAAACGTGGATCCAGACTTGTCTCTGATGAAACTAGATCCAACCCCGCATTTGCGTATTAGTAGCCAAGGAAACCACGTAAAACCTTGGCTGGGTTGGCCGGCCTTGAATTCAAGACCTCCCGAGTGTACGGTACAAGGGATAACCTCATATTGAGGTCCTCCCCCGGCTGGATTTGAACCCTCGACCTCCAGGTCGAAAGGCGAGCGCTCTACTACTGAGCTACCGGACTCGGTAGGTTGGCTGTTGCTCTTCCTTATGTATTTAACATGTATTTAAAAACTTTTCCCTTTTATTTATTATCTCTAGTAATAGTTTTGACGGATGTTTCAATCCAAATATGAATTTGATATTGCATAGGAACGACACGTTTATATTTGATTAAAAAACTGTACTTTACTGACTTTACTCACTTCCCCAACTTATATCAATTCATGTTCTCGTCTAGTTATTATTAAATGAAAATTAACTTTTTATAACATTTCAAGAGATAAACATTATTAAAATTTATTTGAAAACATAAAGTGTAACATTTTTATCGTATAACAAATGCAAAGCCTCTCAAAATAATTGTATACAACTCTTAAATATAAACACTAAAGATAAAACTATCACGTTTTATTATAAATATTCCATTTCGTTTCAAAACATGTAATATATTTTTAATTATAAAGTTGTATTTACATACTGATGACATACACTAGTATTTATAATGAAAAATAAATTCTTAATCAACAAATACAATTTTAAATAAAACAAATAACTGGATTTTAAAACAAGGAGAATAAGTATAATTGTAAACTATTTTATTGGTATTATTTGCAAATTTCCATTCTTTTGTAGAATCGAGTAAATATGCAATATAGGTCAGAAGGACTGGCATCTCATATAAAATTTTAAAGAGCACAACAGGATCAGAAAAAACCTATTTTATTTTTAAAACTTGACTGAGCTATCAAACCTCTTGCTTATCAATTCCTTTATACCTTTTCACATTTTTCCAAGATACAAATACACAAAGAAAGAGAGAGAGAGAGACTAAAACTTTTTCCCATCTTAACATTTTAACACAATAGAAGAGAAAGAATATATAAAAAGAGATCGAGAGAGACAGTCAGATAGAAATAAAGAGCGTTACAAATACATTTTTCACTTTATCGCACTCAAACACTCATACGGAGAAAGAAAAAAAGATAAAAAAAAACAGCAAAAGAGAGAGAGAGAAGAGTACAAATACACTAACAATCTTTACACTTGTAGATACGTTCATTCACGCCCACCACATAGAGAACGTCAGTAGAATATTTATTCCTATATTTAAAAATTCAATTACTGGATTTCTTATACTTTAACGTACTAGCCATTAATTTTCTTCTTTTTTCGATGCATAATATTATTTAACAACACGTCGCTTAACGTTAAGGTCAGTCATATGAATTGTTAACAATTTCATTATAGGTAAAAGTAGTGTTATAAACAATTTAAACATTGAAGCTGAATAAATTCTATTTTCAACTTTATTGAATACATTTTATTTAAGAAAGTAGAATGGAGGGAAAATGAAGTAGTACACATAATGCTTTTAATTTTAAATAATATTAGATATTTATCAGTTGATACTAACGAGTTTTGCAAAACATGACTAGTTCACAATATAATTGTCAACTATATAATTGTGCGAGAGACAACTAGGATATGTAACAAGCAAAAAGCAATGGTACACCTGGGAACTGTTCCATCATTCCACATTCGTCATCATTGATGGCTCGATATAATGTCATGTCCCACTCTGTTTCGTTACTTTTAACTTATCAGGGTGCCTGCCGACAGAGGCTGAATTCCCTCTAACATTCAATTAAAATTCCGAAGAATATAATGTGAAGAATTTACCAGAGGCGAGCGGTGCTCACTTACCGCCATGATGATTGGCAAGCAAAACATGTATAATTTAATACCAAGTTTTGCAAAACATGAATAGTTGACTTAATATAATTGTGCGAGAGACACCTAGGAAAGGTAACAAGCAAAATGTAACGCTACATCAGGGAATTGTTCCTTTAAGTAGAAATGTGCGCAACACACATCCTCCCACGTCAAATATTTCAAGTTAAAATAACTAAAACGAAAAAATAGAAACAGATAATTAGAAAAGCTATAAATAAAGGTTAATACTTAACTTAAGTATCAAGTATTTAACATCAGTATGATATTATAAGACTTGAATGGTACAAATGTCAACGTATCACAAGAGGAAAACTAACCCACCATCTGCATTATAAGTTATATTACCTAAGTTCAGGCTCATATATGCCACTAGATAATAATAAATCAGCATAATTATTTTTTCCACAATAACATAATATAATTTGGTAGTGTACTTTTAAATTTTATAAATTACTCACAATTAAGGGCTGGCATGTTTAACTTGGAGACAAAAAAAATCCATTTACTTGTTCAAACATTTTTTTATTGATTGAGAAAGTTTTCAAACGTCAGCTGGGAGTCAAACACAGTGCTTACTTATTTAACATTTTTTTAATAATGTATCACTTAATTACACAAGAAGTAAGGATAAAAGTCTAAATATAGCAACTGTTTATCACAAATAGTGATGAATAATTTATTTATAAGACAGCTCCTCTTCCTTGTCTAATTATTCTTAAAATACATTTTAATTTTTTAATTAATTGTGTATAATTAATTTAAAAGTATATACTAAGAACTATATAATAAAATGCCTTAAATTTACTATTGTTCTTTATTTAAATTTTGTTTAATAATTTTATAAAATTTGTTTATTACTATAATTAGATTGTCAGCCTCCGTGGCCGTGATCGCATAAATACTTGTGATCGTATAAACGGGCAATGTTCTCAGTTTATATAAATATTTTTACACTCAAAAGATTTCGCTAAATAAACTGATAGGTCGAAATGCGTTAAAACTAATTTTAAATAAGTATGCTAAATGCTAATAAATAATTATTTAATTACTATATATATATATATATATATATATATTGTTTTTTTTTTTTGTTTGATGATATATTTCCTGTTTATTTCGTTCTCCATATCGAAAACAAAACCCAATGAGTATAATATGCTTCGCTCTATAGTAAAAGCTATTATATAGCCGAATCTATGTGAATAAAAACCACACTAATACCGCCCCCCTCCCCCTACTGCTTCAAAAACTTAATTCTCATTGGAAGTCGCTTAAAATTTCAACTTTGTTGTATTTGAGAAGCTCTATAATTTGTTGAACATTTTTCGATAACTTGTATTATTAGAAACAAAGAATAATAAAATTTGGCTACTTTGATGAGATCTGGCAGGGGTTTTATTAGCTAATTAAACAGGCGGTCGGATAAGTAATCGATTTTATCCGCCTCAAACCACCTCATTACTTTTTAAGTACTTAATAGTAGATTTAATAGAACTACCCTCGGTCGTTGTATATTGATACATTTAATTTTTTATTTAGAGTTAATTTAATTTAAGTTGTAATTTTATACGATATGAAGTGTTATTTACTCTACTGGATCTAGAAGATTCGTTTAAAATGAGTTAAACTATTTTATAGCCTCCGTGGACGAGGCGTTAGAGCGTTAGTGTTTACACTGACTTTTGACACGACGAAGGTCTAGAGATCGCAACCCAGATTATGCTCTTAGTTTATATAAGATTATTGTTAAAATAAACTATCACCAACTTCAAATTACACTTTGAGCGTTCGGTTGCTTCTACCACCCGAGATTGTTCCTGCAGTTTTTATCCGTATTGGGCCGCAAGGCTCTAAAAGGCATTAGTATTATTATTATAAACTATTATCTATTATAAATTAAACTTATCGACTTCCTTTTTTTCTGCTTCATAATTTGATTACTAATATCTCTTTACCTGTTGCTTCTAAAAAGCTTTTAGATAGCCTTTTAATTTGTTGCCTTTCCCAGGGGTTAAACTTTTAACTCTTAGCATGGATGAGCTTTGATAGAGGCTAAGTCTATCAATGCCAATTAACTTAGTGAAAAATCGGGTACGGGGTACCTCGGAAACATTCCTCGCCACATCGGAACTTTTCCTCATTGCATTGGATTCGCTATACTTATCCTCACTACTTCGGACTCGCTTCTCTTGTCATCAGTATAGGAAAATCCCCAAATTTACACTGCAACACGTCTTTGGACTCTCTTTACATGTCTTTAGGCGATAAATACAGTTGTTTTATTCCCAGACAAAACCCATTCAGGTATCGACCTCACCCGATGCTGCTTAACTTTTATGATCCAACAAAATGTTGATATACTTGTCTTATTAAAACGAAACTTAGTATACTTATTGACATACTTAAAGAGGTTCACATGTACAGAATTTCAATTCTATTGGACTATACATCGATTTTTTACATTTTTTAAATGAAAAAAATAAAAATAAAAGTCCTTTAATAAAATTCGAACTCACGAATAAATTGAAAATAATTAGATGAAACTTGAAACATATGATAGTCTTATACATTGCTTCATGCGAGCTAAATCTCACTCTAATTGCATTATTATCTCGCATCTCGCGTATAATGAATTTCACAAACGTTTACTTAATATATATATGTATATATATATATATATATATATATATATATATATATATATATATATTCCCTCATCCGAACTACCTCATAAGCGTTTGTTTTCCGATGGAATTTTACTTAAAATAAATATTTTATTGTAATTGATAGACAATTACTACTAATTTAATATTAGTAATTTAATACTATTAATATTACTAATTTAATACTAATAATATTAAAATAAATAAGTTGAAAAAGGCTTTGTAAATAGAGGAAACCTATCTATAGTCTATAAATTTATAAGACGAAATTTTAACTTCAAGCTATCATTTTCAAAATATTACGAGGAAAGTTATCGTCCTTTTCAACGTCTAGGAAGGAAAAAATTTATCTCTCAAAAAGCTTTAAATTTAATATTTTCCTCCTTAGCTTCTGCCCTTAGGGATTGAAACAAGGCTTTAATGAAATAAATTATTTTCTATTGGCAAAAAACGGTTTTATATTTTATTAAAAGAAGGTATAATTAAAAGAGCGAAAAATCGTCAAGAGAGGTTAAAAAAATGTTTAAGAGATGTTAAAAAGCCTACTTCCTAAGAGTAACCTACCTACTTCATAATACTTCTAGTATAATTCTTTCTATACCAAAGAACTAAAATTTAAAAGCTGTCTACATTTCAAAAACGGAGACCAATTTAAAAATACATTTCATTGTGATGACCAATTGGTCATCACAAATCATGAATGACAAATTATCTGGCAACTATAGTCGCATCTCATAGTCGTGCGCAGAAGATAGTACCAGATAGTCCAAGATTTGAACCTAAAGCTAATCTCGGATGATCTTGAAAAGACCTGCCGCTCAATCAATGAATCCTCAAATCGATTGAAACATTTGGAAAATCAAAATTGCCGGTACCAACCATATAATTTTTGTAAAACATGTTTTACTGTCTAGTTAAGTTAAAGAAGTTTTGCTTTCTTGGTAAGGCAGTGTTTCTTAATTATAAAAATAAATAAATAAATAAAAAAGGTTTATTTTTTTTTTTTTTATAATTGGTAGTTTAGATGTTAGGCAGGTGTCGTAAGAATGAATTTCACAATATTGAGCATCCACTGGTGCTCAATTTCATCTAAATTAACTTTACTAAGCCCTCTTCGAATTCGAGGTTATAAAGTCGTCAGTATAATACGAACCTTTGACGATATAGTCCAAGAGCCAGGCCTAAAAAATGTGACTCATTTTGTACTACTTTAAATTAAATTTTTCTGAAAATATACCTTAAATTATGAAGGAAAAGTATAGTCTGCCTATCCAGAGTGGAGCCCTTCATATGAATGTGCTCGATGATAATGTTAGAAAATCGCAAAAATTCCCGTTTTCTTACTAGTGGTTCCCTGTGGTAAAGAACATTTTTTAATGTTCTTTGCAGATAAAATGTTTTATAATACGAGTGTTTTTTCGTCAAACTAAAGTTATGAAATTTGTTAAATGACCAAAAAAATTCACAAAAAGTCGATATTTTTTCAAAGAAATTCGCTAAATTTGCATAAATCAACCATTTTTTGGTGTTTTTGAAAGAGCCATAACTTTGGTTGTAGTCATCCGATTTTAATGTTTCAACAATCCCTTTATTGGAAATTTTATCAATTTTAAAAAATGTTTTATTCGTGATGCACACGACCCACATGGGACCACTAATTTCAAGAAAATTTAAATTTTGCGGTTTTCTAAAATTTCCAGCAAGCACATATGAAGGGCTTCACTCTTGATAGGCAGACTGTGTTTTTATTCATAATTTAATATATATTTTCAGAAAAATTTGGTTTAAAGTAGTGCAAAATAGTCACACTTTTTCAGGTCCGGCTATTGGACTAATAGGGTGGTCTGGGACCCGCATTACAGGTTATGCTGTCACATTATATTATAATACTAAGTGATTTCTACCATCAAAGTAAATGAAATTTTGTTTCTAATTTAAGAAAAGGAATGGAATTTTTCCGAATTAAAGATTAAAGGAGAAACAAGAAATGAAATCAAATACTAATTACACTGATGGTTAAATCTAATTAGTTATGGAAACAATTGAAATCAAATTATTAACTCATTTAACTTTAAGGAAACATTTAACTTCAAACTTCTAAGTTATTTTAATTCATAACTTTGCTTTCCTTTAATGATAAATTCATTAATTTAACTTTAAGAATCCTTCTTTACCTAGCAATGAAAGGAAAATAGAATAAAACAAAGACCTTTTCTTTCAAATAAAAATTTTGAATACTTTCAACTTCTTTTTTCTCTTTTTCTAAAATATGATACACAAAACATTATTCTAAAGGCAAGTGAAGAATAAATTAATTTAAGAGTTGACGAATTAAAAAATTTGGTTTCTATTCATTTTTAATTTTCCTCATTTATACCGTAGGTATATAGAAAAAGTGTTATGATTGCAAAAAATCCGAAACCTGGATGTCGCCTGAAGTATCCGACTTGACGTTTTTAAGGCTTCCTGAGTGGTGTTTGCAAACATGTCTGTGTGTGTGTTTTTTGTCATCGTAGCTCCCAGTGTATTTATGCTAAAGAGTTGAAACTTTGTACAAAAATCAGTATATCGCTTTAGTTGAGCTATTTGGAAAATATTTTCTTATGATGTCATTAACGCGCATAATGACTCGAAATATAAAAGCGAAAATTTCGAAAAATCATAAAAATCGGAAACATAATGCGATCGGATTGAGATTTAACCTGCATGTGACTTTGTATAAGGCTAACATATGTCCTAAGATTCATCTCATTATCAGCATTAATTCAATTTTTATTAAATGACTTGTATATGTTTTTTAAAAAATTGGGAAATGGTCTAATTGAATTGAAATTTAATGAAAATGTAATTATGTGTATTATTATTTAAATAATAATAATAATGTATATTATTTCCTAATAAATAAGTTTCGCTGTAATACATCAAGTATATCTATTTTTTTGGATCAAAAAAATTAAGGAGCATGGAGCGTGGTCAGTGCTGTATGAGTAACCACTGAGAATGATACGGATGCATTTACTATCTGAAGATGATTAAAGCGAGTCCAAAGGCATGTTGTAGTATAAATTTGGCGAACTTTATTTCTGAGGACAAGCGAATTGCGTCTGAAGCAGTCAGGATTAGCGAAAACGAGTTAATGAGGATAAGTTCCGAGGTACCCCGTACCCGATTTATTAGTTTTATTTTAAAAGCAATAAATAAGGAAAGAATGAATACAAAAAGTATAATATAATCATTATTTAAAGTTAATATAAATTATATACTTCAATTCAAGTAAAATTGGAAATTTATAAAGCTGAGATGAGATATAAGGTCCCCTTATTCTGGGGCTTTGCACTACATCATTTCCCTTATGCATTTTGCAGTTAATAGTAAAAAAAAAAATATTATTCTATGAAAAAACTGATGTATTAAATATAAAAATAAATCAGAAAAATAAAACTTATTTATTACATAAAGGTTTACACTTGTACAAAATATCAACTCAATCAGATTATCATTCAATTTTTTTAAAAAAGTATTGGATAAAAATGAACTAAAGGTGACAAAGAGACTAAGCTTGGAACATTTGTTAGTCCTAAACATGACCACATGTCTGCTTACATTCAAATCAATCTAAACATTTTAATCGAATTTGCTGAATCATTATTCCTATAGTTTATGACGACATAACAAATTATTTGTCGGATACCTCAAATAGATTTAAAGATTGAAGTTTTAACTCTCTAGCATAAATACACAGGGAGCTACGATGATTAAACGTATACATACACACATACATACACACACATACATATACAGACAGACAAGTTTTGAAACCTATACTCAGTAGGTCTAAAAAAATTAGTTGTTCATCGGGTAAAATATCGGTTTGGAATTTTGAGTGGAAACACTAAACTTTTCCTATACACTATAGAAAACTATAGATCCAGGTACCTTGAACTTCGTATTACCAATATAATAAAACAGGTTCTCTCCTCTAAAATAGAAGAAAAGAGTATTTGTGATAAAATAAATGCTTTTTTGATAGGCTTACTATCTTAAAAAAAAAAGTTACAATTCAGTGACAATTTTGTCTATAAGTTGGTTTCTAATAAAAAAAACCTCAAACCAAAACAGAAACCGGTGTCAGTTGACTCATTGTTCGCTGCTCGCCGGCATCGATGATTATCTGTTAAGATTGAAAGCTTGCTATGTCAAATATTTATTATTAGAAAGAAGACCCTGTTATATTTTATTACTTGAAACTTCACCAATCGTTTTAGCCAATTTTTAAAGAAAAAATGAGCTTACGAGGTAGGGGTCATGGAGAGGGGTAGGAGTTGGGGGTTGATTTTTAGGAGGAGGGGACTCACTAATCAGGAATATATAAATATTGTTGAGTCTTAATATATACAGGGTGTTTCATATAAAGTGTCCACCAGAAAAGGAGGTGATAGTACTTCTCAAAAGGAACAAAAATGTCCTATAATTACACTATAATTGTTAATAGGGTTTTAACTGTTCAAGCTAGAAAGGCAAAATAGGTCTCATTAGAAAGCTGAGTAAATTTCCTAAAGGACAAACTACTAACTATGTCAAATATTTTAGAACTACTGCCCAAAAATTTGCATCAAACATGATTTTTTGAAAAAAATTGAATTTTATGGATTTTTTATGGTAGGGCATTAGAGGAAGTAAGAGATGAGCAATAGTTCAGCCAAGAACGGAAAAAACTTCTCTTATGATTGCCTTTTAAGAAAATTTAAATATTTTTATACATTCAATAGTCAAAATTTTAAGCCATTCTTCCTAGAAGTTGGAAAAACTGATATTTTTTGGCATTTTTGCATATGTCTACAATGTTAATTACATGGTACATAAAATAATTAAAAATCTCTAAAGCAGGAGGAAAGAGTGGTTTTAGAGAAATATGTGTAAGAATAAAATAGGTTTATTTTACCTTCTAGAGTCTAAAAATCGTATTATTAAATTTCTTTCGAAAATAAAATATTTTGTTAAAATAACACATTATTTTCACTTTTATACGACAAAAATGATCAGTTTTTGCAACTTCTAGCAACAATAGCTTACATTTTTGACTATTGAATGTATAAAAATATTTATGTGCAAGAACTATGCCCATAGCGTGGTTCCGGTTCATGCTTTAGAACCTAAGCAGTTACTCAATTGTCAAGCACTGCTCGTAACTCATTTTGTCTGTATTTCCAAAGGAAATGCGCATAATCATCCAGTTGTTGTACAAAACTATGCCTCTAAAATTAGAAGTACGCACTATTATTTGCACTAGTTTAAAGATTAGTTACTTATCTTTAAGCTTAGTCAGTTATCTTTAAAGGTTCTAGCGCATTTCCTTTGGAAAATACAGACAAAATGAGTTACGAGCAGTGCTTGACAATTGAGTAACTGCTTAGGTTCTAAAGCATGAACCGGAACCACGCTATAGGCATGGTTCTTGCATAAGCAAGAAATGGGTTGTTTAGCACGGATACACGCATTCTTAATGAAAATCGCCCGACAGCGGACCACCGCGCCGGAATTATTTATTTAGTAGTTGTAAACTTATATAATGTAAAAAGCACGGAAACACGCATCCAAAGGAAATTCGCCCGACATGCGGACCACCGCGCCAGAATTTTTAAACACTAAAGAACTGCTTATGAAAATTGAAATATTTTTTATCAATATACTTTATGTACTACAACTGTAGAAAATAGATTAACATTTTGTAAACGTATAACCCTCTGCTCTAGCATTATATCGGCCCAAAAATTATTTAAAGAACTAAATAAAATATTAAAACACCACTTATCCGGGGAATTACCATTTGAAGTAAATTATGAGAACATACTTAATTTTGAATCTATTATTAAACTAAACTGCAAAATTAACCATGAACAAATAACATTTCTTTTAGACATACCATTATTCCCTAAAATAGAATATGACCTTTATCATCCATTATTGATTCTATCAAAAGTATAGAAAATATTTGTTACTATTATTCCAGAATCAAAATTTCTCTTAATGTCACAAAACGACGAGATTAAACCATTAAATGAAATTACGTAAAACAAAAAGAGTACCACTGTCATCTAGAGACGTTATCCTC
The DNA here is from genome assembly GCA_018340805.1 of Microvelia longipes. Lineage (NCBI taxonomy): Eukaryota > Metazoa > Arthropoda > Insecta > Hemiptera > Veliidae > Microvelia > Microvelia longipes. The sequence goes on along the minus strand of JACMZG010000002.1, from coordinate 47,821,791 downwards.
ACATGATGCTACATGTGAAGAAAATGCTTTGATCAAAGTTAATGCTATGTCCGTCCGATATATTAACGTAATAGTTAAACAAATCAACCTCCAGTATATTCCAGAAATAAATCAATGATTAGCAATATTTACTACGCCACATGAACTTCAAATAAAACTGAAAACAATAAAGAAACCAAACTGCTTGAGGGAATATATTAGATCCAACTAAATAATAATAGAATCATTTATAAGAAAACTCAACTCACATATAGAACCAAATCTTATGGTCAACCTCTTATTCTACCTGAGATTAAGTTACAACTATCAACAGCTCAAGTACCTGATATCACAGTAGATTTAAAATCAACAAACAAAGGATATAAGATTTGTATTATTCTTCAACCCAGTGTCTAATTACCGTGGCATCCATTACCTAATCCTGGTAACATCAATGATTCTACTTTTCATCCACCGAGGAAAACTTGATGCCTTAATATGTTACTTCAAGCAACAAGCTCAACACAACCAACGATCAGGAATGAACCTTTAAGCATCAATTTTCCAGGAGATACTTCCTTCTAAGGATGGAGGAGTGAACAGACCAAATATTAATGACCGGAATAAACTAGCTTAACAGTATTTAGTATTAAAACAACTCAGAGAGTCGCCGCACCAATCTAGTGTCAAGTTCCTTCTATTCACCTCCCACCCACCATGACCCCAACCTCATAAAATGAATTTTCTTTAAAAAAAAAAGCAGGAAAAGCATAAAAAGATATATTGGTAATTAGAATTGATGAGGTTTTAAATTTTTAGCCTTGGTAACAGTTACTTAAAGAAATTATTACAATGAAATTATATTATTAATTATCATGGTAATTGCTACAATTATAATTAATTACTTAATACAAATATTATTATTATTATTATAATCATATAGAATAGGGAAAGAAGAATAAATAAAGTACAGCTCTAAAGTTTGAATATAAAAGTGAAAGTTAGAGGTTTGATTATTTAGATGAAACTGTGAGTGACATATTTAACAAATAGAGAAATATACCCACTAGAGGTAAAAAAATATAAAAAATATAAAAAAATATGAAGGTAGCACTTTGGGTGTAGAAATCGATCGTTTCGTTTAAATGAGACCTAGTTTTTGTTCGTACTCGTAATATAACAAATATTGTTAGTATGAAAGACGTATTGTCAGGAACACTAAATCTTTATAAAAAATATATTGGTCATCTTCTGAATAATAACTTCTCAAATAATCACCAATATAATATACAAATCAGGTACGGGGTACCTCGGAACTTATCCTCACCACATAGGATTCACTACGCTCATTCTGATTACTTTGGACTCGCTTCGCTCGTCTTTAGAATGTATCAGTCACCAAATTTATACTGCATCAGGTCTTCGGGCTTACTTCGCTTGACAGACAATACCAATATGTTGCTTGTTTGTCTTCGCTTCGCTTTTATCTTTAGTCAGTTAAAACATTCGTATTTTTTCCCACCGGTCATCCTTCTAGGCCTCCTCGGGCCTGCTTAAATTTTACGATTCAACCCGTAGATATGCTAACCGTATTGAAACTAATCTTAGTATACTTTTTTATTAGAAAAAAGGATACACTTTTATTAAATTTTAAAATGTACAAACGTATACATGTCATTCGATAAAAAAATGGATTAATGCTGATAACAAGATGAAATTTAGTACACACAGTCTTATATTATATGACTACATGCGTGGGAAATCCTAAATCGATCGAAAAAAATTTCGTGTTTTATGGATTTTGAAATACAGACATACAAACACATACACACAACACACAGACAGACAGCTTGTTAAAACCACCTTAAAAGCGGAATTATTTATTTATTTAAGACAGCTTTAAGAAGTCATAAAAACACCTTAAACGGATAATTCAGGTGAAGTTCCGGTTCGGATTTTTCAGCAAACACAAAGCTTTATACCTACGGAATTAACAAAGAAAAGTAAATAATTATATGGATGAAGTACAGATGTTTAGAGTTATTTGTCCTTTAGGTATTTTTTTCGAAACTAAGATGTATTAAAAAAGATCTTTATGTAAGAAAGATTTCCTACACCGCTATGACAGTGGCAAGCTATAAATTTTAGCAGTTCAGAACAGCACCAGTGGCAAGTAAGATGTATGTTTGCAGCAACGTAGCAAGCGTGTGCATCAGAAAATAACTTATTATTAAATAAATGGCCGAAGTACGTGTTTCCTCACATCCACGGGTTAGTTTTTCTAGCTAACATAGCATTCTTACAAGTGTTGCCAAACAAATCACGGCGTCTCTAGAGCCCCCAGTTAAAAACTCCACAAATTTTTAGCTCTAAATGTGAGAGCCAGATAAAAGTAAATATAGATGAAAAATTAACAGCTTGTTCCGTTAAGATTTCAAGCAAAAAAATAGAGTAAATCAGCGCAAAATAATGACACATATATACTCTGTCAGAAAACTTCATGCTTATTTCTATGCTTTCGGATTATTTTCCTTTAAAATACATAATTCATCAAATAAATTAACTGTTAAGTGATAATTTCTTATTTATAATACAAATAAATATTATTACGCATCATTTTTATCCGTCCTTTTTAATCCGCCAGTCGGACATTCTAATAATAGCAGAAAAATTCAGTTTTTGCTCAGGTTTATAGATTATGCTTCGTAGTCAGAGCAGTATCACTTTTATTTACTTGTCTGTCTATTTAAATACATTTTTGAAGGAAAGACGCATTGTTTATATAACTAACATAAGTTTCATATTATTATCAGCATTAGTCAAATTTATATCTCATATGACTTGTAAACATTTTTATTCAATGGGTCGTACAACATCATAACAAGTTTTATAAAATAAAGTGGAAATATCTATAACTAATTAATTATTTGTGAATATTTTAAAAACATTTGTCTCTGGAAGCTCTATATAGGCCCTAACTAAGAGTATTGGCCCCTTTGACTCTTGAGTTATTTATACATCAAATATTAAATATGTTAATTTTGTTGTTTTTTCGTAAAGTTAACTGCCCAAGGAGAGCAGCCGCCCTCGCCCTCAATGGCCAGTCCGCCCCTGGCTAGAGTTGAAACCTTGTACCGAAAATCAGTCAATAAGTATAGCGCTATCCGGATTAATGTTTTTATGACGTCATTAACTCGCAATAATGACTCAAAAGTCATATGACTTGGCATGCATGTAGCCATGTAGCATTAGTTCAACTTTTATCATATGACTTGTTAACAAGTCATTGTTAACATTTTTATTCAATAGTTCATACAAAAACAAGCCTTTTTATTTAATAGGTCGTACAAAAACAAGTATTTTTATTCAATAGGTCGTATCGCACCAAAGGAGCCCCACGAACTTAACTTAGACATTTTAAATTTGACCTATTTCAATTCTGTGACCAAATAGTTTCATAATTTTCATCTTTTATGTATTTAGGGTGCCTGAATACATAAAAGTACATTAAAAGGCATCCTTTTACAATTTTGCCCTTGTAAAGTTTGCCCATTTTTAGAGAACAAACTATTAGTGATGTATTAAAATTGCCAAGTACACAAAAATAACACAAACAATAAATTTGATTTTTTAACTTTAATATTTTTGGGAGCCCTTTTATTTTAAAAATAAAAAAAAATTCAAGAACAAAACATAATTTATTTACAAAAAACAAATCCGTAATAAAATTTATTTCTTAACAAGTTTTTCTAAGGGGGAAAACTATTAGTGATAGGAAAAACAATTCAAAGAAAGATTAGTAATTATTTCGTTCATAAAATTGAAAAATGCAACAAAAATACGGGTCTAACTTGAAATTAAAATAGGGAAGAGACACTTTTTGAGTACTTAATATATTTTCAATGTGTAAAACATATAAGAAAAACTATTATAAAATTATTTTATATTAAACCTTATTTAGAAATTAGACTCTGCTTCAATAACAATCAAACAGGCATGATTTAAGCATTAACATAAATTAAAAGAATCAAATAATATGAATCTTGGATTTATTTATGAAATCGAAAGTTTTAACTTCAATAAATGAAGATCTATCGCACAAATAAAGAAATCTTTGGTATGACTTATTACCACTATTATTAATTTTTCTCATTTATACCGCAGGTATATAGAAAAATGATTGTATTTGCAAAACATGTCGAAACTGGGATGTCACCAGAATTATCCGATTAAGGCGTCCTATGTGTCGTAGCTCCCAGAGTATTTATGCTAGAGACAATGGCGGATTGAGCCAAAAAGGCCCAAGGAGGGTTTGACCTAAACGAGCCCAAACCTGCATCTCAATGGGCCCAATAGGGGGGGGGGGGCTATATTGCTTCTCAGGCATTCTACAGCAGGCAGAAAAAACAACAAGTTGTTTAACTGTAATTTTATATTTAATAAAATTAAATCAAATGATATTATTTATTTAAATAAATTTAAATAAACTTAAGTAAACAAAATAAATAATTAAATATGAAATAAACTTAATTAAAATATTCATATAAACGAAATTTTTTAATTAAACTATTTTGTTTAATCTTTAGGGCCCTTTTGTACTGTTAAGAGCCCCTTGAGGCCCTAGTCTTCCGTTTACGACCTTTAAAGGTTCAAGTATAAAGAATGAGAGCCTTAAAGGACCTAAATTTAGGTAACAAATAGAAATTCTTTAAGTGCCTTAAAAACATTTGTCTTTGGAAGCTCTATATAGGCCCTAACTTAGAGTATTGACTCCTTTGACTCCAATACATCAAATATTAAATATTTTAACAATTTATTTAATGTTTTGTTGTTTTTTTTTAAGTTTACTGCCCAAGGAGAGCAGCCGTCCTCGCCCTCAAAGGCTAGTCCGCCCCTGAGGGTTTGAACCTTGTACAAAAATCAGTATATAGGTATAGGGTTATCCGGATATATCCGGATTAATGTTTTTATGACGTCGTTAACTCGCAATAATGACTCAAACGTCATATGATTGAACATGCACATAGCCATTTATATGGCTAACATAAGTTTTATATCATTATCAGCATTAGTTCAATTTTTATCATATGACTTGTGTACATTTTTTTATAAAAAAATAAAAACGAAAAAACAAACCAATTGAATTGAAATTTAATGAAACTGTCTACATTTACTTAATAAATAAGTACATTAAGTTTCGTTTCAATATGTCAAGTATATCTATGATTTTTGTTGTATCATAAAAGTTCAGCAGCATCGAGCGTGGTCCGTGCCTGATTGGGTGACTGCTGGAAACGAAATGGATGTATTTACTATCTGAGGACAAGGGAAGCGAGTCCAAAGACGAATTGCAGTATAAATTTAACAACTTGGATATTCTAAAGACGAGCGGAGCGAATTCGAAGTAGGGAGGATGAACGCAGCGAATCCGATGTGATGAGGAAAAGTTCCGAGGTACCCTGTACCAGATTTTTTATTATTATAAATATCTATAGTTAATTATTATGAACATCTGTATGTAATTAATTACCGTTTATCGCCCAGAAGATCATTAAAAGTGCAACTTTTCTAAACAAAAAAATCAAAATCTACATAAAACCCCAAATTATTATATATATATATATATATATATATATATATATATATATATAATATATATATATATATATATATATATATTAGTATAATTATTTTTTAAATCCTATATAAGGAATATATTTTCTTCTTAATTACCCTCTACCCTATATTTGTTAAAATCTACACTTTAAAATTATTACTAGGGTTTATTGGAAAGCATAAATTTATCATATATTTAATAATAATTATTATTTACTGACGACATATTCTTCATATATAACCTTATGTTATATACTTTTTTATTATTATTTTCATTACTGTTTTTTCGTGTAACTTTAAATTGCAAAAATTAAGTTGTATTTATTACATACTTGTAATGAAGTATGTGATGAGCAATGCAATCGCGATGTCTCATAGCTTAAGAAACCGTGAGATAGATGTGAAAGGTGAGCTAGATGAATGAAAACTGAAGCTTTAAGGGAAACATGTTTCTGCTGCCCCCTCAGCCTCAGCCCCACTCATGCGCCGCCTCCGATACTCTTTAACCTCTTTGAAAATTTAATTATCTTTCTATCCGTTTTTACAGGCATTGTCATATAAAATGATTGTAAAATGAAAATATATATATAAAAATACAATACAGATGAAAAAGAAATAAATTTTCAGGAAATAGGTAAATTTCCTAAAACAAAATAAACAGGTGTATGGAAGGTTTTATTTCATGGTATTTCATGTTTATTCAGGATAAGTGGTGTAAAACCTTTTTGTCCGATTCACATATGTTTTAACTAAATAAATAAAAAGGGAGTTTATATCTTTCGTCTTTTGCGACTTTTGAGTCAAAGTAGTAATAAAATAAACAAAATATAGATGCTGCAGTATATATATATACTTGACGCAAAATATTCTAGCCAAATTGTAGAAAATTATTTTCCATAGTTTATAACAGCTTCTGAATAAAAAATTCTATCATTAAATATGTATCCATCATTGAAACAAATATATCTAGAATCATAACGATATAAGAACGACAATAGCAATAAAAAAATGGGTACCTAGGAACTTTTCCTCATCACATAGAATTCGCTACGCTTATCCTTCCTGCTTCGGACTCGCTTATCTCGTCCATAGAATATACAATTCGCCAAATTTATGCTGCAACATTTACTTAAGTTTTATGATCCAACAAAAATCATAGATATACTTGTTGTATTGAAACGAAACGTTGTGTACTTATTTATTAAGTAAAGGTATACATTGTACTAAATTTCAACTCAATTAAATTATTTTCTGATTTAAAATGAAAATTTTTAATTTTTTAAAAAAACGTACATAAGTTATTCGATAAAAATTAAAGTAATGCTGATAATAAGATTTAACCTAGCACATATGTTAGTCTTATACATGGCTACATCCGTGCCAAATGTTAATTGGATCGTATTATTTTTCCTCTTTTTATGATTTTTTGCTGAGTCATTATTGCGGGTTAATGACGTTTCGAATAGCACTACAGAAGTAGACTGATTTTTGTTCAAAGTTTCATATTTCTAGCAAAAATACACTAGGAGCTACGATGATAACAGATACACACACACACACACATACAGACAGACAACTTTGAGAAAACCACTCAGGAGGCCTAAAGAATACCTGAAACGGATAATTTCGGTTTCATCCCGGTTTTGAATTTTTCTACAAACACAATACTATTCCTATATACCTACGGTATAAATGAGGAAACGTTATAAACATATTTTACATTGTAAATAATGGCAATATATTAAAGATAATTTTTTAAAAAAAATGCTGAGAATAACTTTTAGCACATCTAACTAAAGAGGTAATTTCTAATTTCATGTATGAAACTGTCTCTATTATTACTTGGTAATTAAACTGAGCTTGATTTTCGTTAGGATAAAAATTCGAACGAAAAATAAATTATTGCTCCATTTACCATTCGGGAAGTTATTTGTCTTTTAAGTTTTTTGTGTTCATAAAACATAAACGTATGCAAGAAACGAGCATCTAAAGATGATTGTGCCGGCAATTAAAGTGTTCCGTGTCAAAATAATGTTTCAATTCTAAAATTAAAAAAGTATTTAATTTTTGTTTTTAACTAAACTAACTGTTTTTAACTAGTTAGTGTTCCCATCACTGACTTTTCATCAAAACTAACTAGTTAGTGTTCCTATCAATAACTTCCTCTCAAAACTAACTAGTTAGTGTTAGTGTCCTATCAATAATTCCTCTCAAAACTAACTAGTTAGTGTCCCTATCATAACTTCCTCTCAAAACTAACTAGTTAGTGTCCCTATCAATAACTTCCTCTCAAAACTAACTAGTGTTCAATAACTTCCTTCAAAACTAACTAGTTAGTGTCCCTATCAATAACTTCCTCTCAAACTAACTAGTTAGTGTCCCTATCAATAACTTCCTCTCAAAACTAACTAGTTAGTGTCCCTATCAATAACTTCCTCTCAAAACTAACTAGTTAGTGTCCCTATCAATAACTTCCTCTCAAAACTAACTAGTTAGTGTCCCTATCAATAACTTCCTCTCAAAACTAACTAGTTAGTGTCCCTATCAATAACTTCCTCTCAAAACTAACTAGTTAGGTTCCTATCAATAACTTCCTCTCAAAACTAACTAGTTAGTGTTCCTATCAATAACTTCCTCTCAAAACTAACTAGTTAGTGTTCCTATCAATAACTTCCTCTCAAAACTAACTAGTTAGTGTTCCTATCAATAACTTCTCTCAAAACTAACTAGTTAGTGTCCTATCAATAACTTCCTCTCAAAACTAATAGTTAGTGTGTTAGTGTCCCTATCAATAACTTCCTCTCAAAACCTAGTTAGTGATCAATAACTTCCTCTCAAACTGACTAGTTAGTGTGGGACAAATTCCGACCCTATTCAGGCTTCCGATAAACTACAAGAACATCTCCACTCCATTGAGACTTGGTCGAGAAAATGGAGGATAAAATTTAACAGAGAGAAAAGTGTCCACGTGACATTTACTCTCCGAAAAGCAACTTGTCCTCAAGTTTTCCTCTACCAGTCTCAACTTCCTATTGCTTTCCAAGTACGGTATCTTGGACTTACCTTAGACAGAAGACTTATCTGGAACGCTCACGCCACGCTTAAACGAACTGACATGAAGCGACGATACAAACTACTACTCCGACTACTTGACAAGCGATCTAAGCTCTCCCTCTCAAATAAACTTAATACCATTTATAATTATATAATTAAACCAATTTGGACTTACGGACTTGAACTGTGGGGTTCAGCCAAGCCATCTAATACATACAAAATCCAATCTCTTCAGTCGATTATACTCCGAAATATAACCAATGCCCCATCCTATATTGCAAATAGAATAATTCATAATGACCTCAAAGTTCCATTCGTTCGTGACCTTGCATCCACTCGCTACAAAATATTCCACTCAAAACTAGCCAACCATCCAAACTCATTAGTGCAAAACCTTTCCTCTCTCCACATTCCTGACAACCCCAGGCGACGTCTTAAACGTCAATGGCCCCGGGATCTCTTAAATGTAAACAATTGATCAAAATTAATCATTCCTAAAGTCTAGCAGCCTCCATTTGCTGCCCTCCGGCAGGCCGGCGGGGACAAACATATCCACCATGTTGGTCCCTCAGGTGCTCTTGGGGGGTTGTTGGTGGAGGCTGCAAGCACTATCTAGAACAGTAATGTATCATAAGTTAAGAAGTGCCATCACTGGATGGTCCCTTCTGCTCTGTTTCTATCTGTGTTAGAGTTCTTAGACCAAAGTTACTTGTTATAATTAAATCATTTATAGTTGTAACTATCAAAAAAACAAAAAAAAAAAAAAAAGTTAGTGTTGGGAGAAAGATTCACTGTTGCTGTTAGGTAATTTAAGCGAAAACTCATTTTCTAAATTATTACTAAAAGTATTAAAGGATTAGGAAATATTCAATAGTATATAATGAAAATATCAAATTAATATCCTATTTAATTTATAACAACAACAATATAATATCAAAATACATTATTATATTAAGTATGAGATTTAATTCAAGCGTAAAATCAACAGAGAAGCAAATTAAATTCACTTCATTACATTAATATTGTTAAATTTGAAATTCAATTGGTGGAGTCAGGTCAATTCAACTCAAATGCAATGCAAAGATTGAGGTTATAAAGTATTTGGTAAATCTAAGCATTATTAACTACATGATAACCTTATAAACCTAATCAAATTTAAAGATATCGATACTATAGTCAAAGAGCCAAGTCTTAAAAAATGTGGACTCAAAATTGTTTACTCCTTCAAACCAAATTTTTATGAAAATATACCTTAAATTGTGAAGGAAAAGCAAAATGTGCCAATTCAGAGTAGAGCCCCTCATATGAATTCGCTCGCTCAGAATATTAGTAAATCGCTCAAATTTCAGTTTTCTTGCAATAAGTGGTTCCTTGTAGTCTGTGTGCAAAACATGAGAGAGAACGTGAAGCTGATAAAATTTCCAATAAAACGAGTGTTTTTTTGTCAAAATCGGATAACTACGACCAAAGTTATGACAATTGTTAAATAGCCAAAAAAATTCACAATAAGCCAATATTTTTCCAAGAAATTCGCTGGCTTTGCATAAATTAACCATTTTGTTTTTGACAGAGCTATAACTTTGGTTGTAGACATCCGATTTTGATAATTAAACACTCGTTTTATAAGAAATTTTATCAAGTTTAAAAAATGTCATCTTCATGTTTTGCACACGACCCACAGGGAACCACTTATTTCAAGAAAACTGAAATTTTTACGATTTTATAAAATGTTGAGTATGCCCAATCATATAAAGAATTCCACTCTGGATAGGCAGACTTATGCTTTTCCTTCTTAATTTAAGGAATATTTTCGGAAAAATGTAGACTCTAGACTATTAGTCTAGAGTCAGTTAATTAGTTGCGGATTCATTGGTTTTTGCGAATTCTCAAAAAGCGTAATGAAGCTTATGAAGTTGTTCGGGTGACGAAAGTGGAGGGGAAAGATAAATTATGGATATCAATTCTGATTTATTTCTGATACCAAAAAAAATATATACATATATATATATATATATATATATATATATATATATAATATATATATATATATATATATTTTTTTTTTTTAATGTCTAGTCAAGATAGAATCAGAAATTGTCTTAAAAGGATTGTGGATTGTGGATAGGCACAATTGTGGATAGGCCCTAACACTTGATGAATTGAGCATTGAACTTGATGAATTAAATCTTTGGTATTCCTGAAAAAAATCCATGCCTCTCCAATAACAAACCAAACTATCTAAACATTTAGATTAAATTATTTTTATATGAGTAACTTTTAATTAACTTACCGAAATTTTCTGTGTGGTAAAGAATATCTTCTTGTTCTGAAAAAATAATAATGAACTTAATATTAATGTATGTAAATGATAATGTAATAATGTAATTCAGTGCGTTTGGTGAAGAATCTATACAACAGATCAGGACATCAGCGCAATCTAATTAACTTAATCAGAAATAGAGACGAGCTTGTATTTTGCTGTCAGCTAATAACTCGATTGATCTTACTCGACTGACAGAAATATTTCTTAATCGAATTAAATTTCGCCTTGAATAACTGTTTAACACCTTCGTAAATTATTTCAAAGGAAATATCCTGAAAATATTTTAAGAATTTTTAATAGAAAAATAATATAGCATAATCCAACACATTAATTAAAATTGCGCCCTAAGAGTCAAGTTTTTTTTCTGAGATCATTATTACAAAACATAGCTCAGGTTTTATAAAAAAAATACGTCAAAAGGTTCATAGTTTGAAAGAAAAAAAGGGGACTTCATTACCTACTCAAAAGTCAGTGATAACTCTCAAGCTAAATAATTTTTCATTACCTAATAATTAAATAGAAATTAGTTTATCGATATATTATTAACATTAGATCTTCACTCTCACTCCACAGGCTATGGAAACCCTCCCCCTTCAAATATAAATTAAATGTATAGCCAACACTATTGATAAGTGATCAATATTCAAGTCTGGTGGAAAAATCAAATTTTTCCAACTTACCTTTTGGAAAAGTGAAAAGCTACTCAGACCTTTAGACAAACAAGAAGTGATATTGATTTGTTTGTCTCATGATGTTATAGATCACGTTTTTCTAAGCATCTCTTCAAGTTAAAACTAATGTTGTCTTGTTACAGTGTAATATTTCTTGTAATTTGTCACACATACAACACATTTTATCAACAGTCAAATAGTAGTTTAACAATTGCAAAGTAACTAAGTGTTTCTTTCACGAAAAATGGCATTGACGTGAATTGACTTTAATATCAAAATTGGTATTAAATGTAAGACCGCGAAAAGGGTTTTAACACAGGAGTAAGCGAAAGACAGATTTTCATATATTATTTCGTACTACAAGATTTGAAAAACACAAATATTTGACACAATTAAATTGTGTAAGAAGCGCTTAGGAATGTAACAAGCAAAATATTGGCACCGCCTTGATGAATTGACGTAACGATACCGAGTGAGAGAGTACATTATGTAAATCCATCAATAATAACGAATGTCCATTGATGGAACTCTTCCTACACGTTACAAATAATTTTGCTAGTTGCATTCATATGTGTCTCTCGTACATTTATAGAGCATTGATTGCTAAATTATCAAACAAGTGGGTCTAATCTTTAATCTGGGTAGTTATCCATTTTAGCTTCTGAGAATATTTTAAGGGTGGATTATTCCCCCGAAAATAATGACTAAGTTTCTGTTTTACATAGTTTGTTCAACCAAGTAAGTTGTTAATGTCACTCTTTACTCTCCAGTCTTTTGTTTACATCTTTTGCCGCTACGCAGCGTTGGCGCTAGGGCCGTCGCTACGTTTGCAGACCACGCTTTTCCCTGTAGGAGCATTGCAGTCATATGGTTGTTGTCCTATATCAGTTCGTCATATTACTAGTTTATATAGTGGCACACTGCTACGATATAAGCTAATTTTCAAATTTATTATTCAAACAACGTGATTTTTTTACCTTAAGTTATATGTGTCAATCAGTAAAACCGGAAGTAGTACTAATAATAAAATGAAATTTCGTATTTTTGATAACTATAGCTAGGGTTAACAAAAGTATGTACTTTAAGTATGCACTTGTAGTATGTATAATTTTACATGTGTAAAAAATACAGACAAAAATCTAAACAAGTTTTTGAAGATGTCTGATTTTGTTTAATGTTTGTGGTGTCATCATTGTAGGCTAACATAGTTCATAAACAATAGAGTTAGGGACATATTTGATATACATAGGACTATATTTGATATAAAAACCAAAAACAGCAAGAAACCCTAATTTCTAAAAAAAAATCTTTGGAACAGTGAGCATTCCAAGGGGCTTTAAACATTATTCTTGTTACTCTTGCATGAGAAAAACATTGTAAAAAGGGTAAGAATGTTATAATTAAAATTATTCTACATTTATAAATAAATAAGTAATCAACATTTTACCAGTTCGAACTACCTACTTTCATAAAATATTGACAGTTATCAAAATATGATGAGAGGAATTAGAGGGGCATGGGCAGAGTGTAAAGACTCAGTTGGCCCCCAGATAAGTGACAGGTAATAAAAACAATTAGGACATGGCACTATGATGAGCCATCAATTATGAGGAATGTTGAATAATGACAGTGCAAGTTAAGATTCTATCAGCAATCAGAGGAGTCACAGGAAATAAAACAAATTAGGATATGGTATTATGATGAGACATCAATTATGAGGAATGTTGAATAATGGAAGAATGAGTTGAGCTTTTATTGGCGCCTAGATGAGTGGCAGGTAATGAAATCAAGCAAATTATAATTACATTATGTTGAGTCTTCTATAATGAGGAATTTTGAATGATAATCAGTCTTTAGTTTAGGTCTAATGTTTTTTCTCAAAGTCTCTCGTACAAGAATGTTCCATTTTAATAAGCTCTTGATTTTTCATTATTTACATATAATTAAACATCCAATGAAATAACTTCCAGGATATTATGGGTGTATGCTGATGGAAAATTAACTTTCACGGAGAATGTAATTTAAAGGTTTGATTTTCTTCCCACGTATCTAGCAACCGAGTGTTAACTGACGATAACCTTCTTCAACCTTAAACTCTGAAAACCCTCCATTTTGAAATTAATAATTCTCAGAGAAACTTGAGTACCTCAGGAAATCTAAAATTATTTTCTCTCAGGTTAATAGCACCTATTAAATACCTGGGCCCTTGGCTATAAACCTAGAAATATTCGGCTAAAATAAACTCAACAACAGTATAATGAATAGATTGATTAGATGGTAAGATTAATAAATCAATCTAGTTTTATTCAATGAAGTTAACTAATCCATATCTGTGGTTTTACCTCATATTAGTCATTTTTACTAACAATATCAAAGGTTAACAAATTAAACATTTACAGATATCTGTAATACAAATATGATACGATTCCGACTTTAAAAACATTAAAAAAAAATATGATCATTAAAATGCCAATGGTTCGCCGTAAAACCAATCGTAGTGCAAAACCAGCATTACAGTAGTGTATTGAAAAATAGACGATCAATGAGCCGTTATATACATCTACATCATCATACAAAATAAACCACCGGTTTTATTAGGTTTCTACCGGTTTTTGTTAAGTTTTATTAATAGCAAGTGGTAAAATAGTAAACAATTATCACTGTATCTATAAAATAAACAATTTATACCACAACCATATAAAAGTATTGCGTTGACACTATAAATTCTGAAATAAAAATAATTATTTCAACTGAATTATACATTTCAGGTGTTATAATGATTCTCATGTTGTATCTCTGTATGCAAGTGTAAGTGTTGGGTATATATGTATGTTTACATGTGTGTGTGTTATCATCCTAGCCCCTAATGATATTATGCTAGAGAGTTAAAACTTAAAATTAATATTAAGTATTAATTGAGTTTTTCGGAAAAAAAACTTTTTAAGACGTCATTAATACTAGAGAGTGGAAAACTTGGCACAAAAATCAGAAATAAGGTTTAATTGATCTGTCCAAAAAATATAATTTAGTATCATCAAAAATATTAAACATTTATAAAATCGAAAATTTGACTAAAACAATTAGAGTTTGGCACAAATATATAATTATAATTTATTTACTAGTGCAATAGTTAAAATTATATGAAAATGTTTTTCACATCTGTAAAAAATATTTCGTATAGCCGTGAAAAATATAAATTGATCCAACATATTTTAGTCTAGTCTTGTTAAACTTTTAAGTTGGCAATCTGTTTGGACATGTTTAGGGATGCCCAAAAAAGTCCTGTAAATTTGCATCACAGTTGCGATCGTAGTGGACTAAAACTTGTCCCGTTTTTCATATTTTCGCTAATATATAGTTACCAATACAAAATATCAAACATTCTGTAAAATAAAGTTTAAAGCTAAATAAATTGACTAAAAATATATTTCTATTGATTTACTCTATATTTCAAACCATTAACAATGCATTTCAAGTTAAAAATTGACCATAATTTCATTTTTTCCGACGTGACATGTTTCCGTATTGAGTAATATCACTTAACAGTACATCGATCAAACGTTATGATTTTTTGATATGATGTAGCTAACTTCAGAGCAAGTTATTACCCTTAATTACAGCTTTCAGATTATTATAACCGCAGAGCACTGGAGTCTGGTAATTTTGCTACGTTAATAATATGTGCTAAGTTTCGTCTCATTATCAGCATTAGTTCCATTTTTTATCAAATAAGTTGTGTACGTATTTTAAAATTTTAAAAAATCAGAAAATGATTTAATTGAGTTTTAATTTAGTACAAGTGTATACATTTACTTAATTAATAAGTACACTGTTTCCTTTCAATACGAAAAGTATATTCATAATTTTTGTTGGATCATACAAATTAAGCAGCATTGAGCGAGGTTAGTGCAGTATGGGTGACCACTGAGAATGATCCTACCGAAGACATGCTTCAGTATAAATTTTAGCGAATTGTATATTCTGAGGACGAACGAAGCAGATAGGATAAGCATACGAATACGATGTGATTATAGGAAAAATTATGACGTACACCGTACCCGATTTCAACATTTATAATTAAGGCACTTAATTACAATTTTTGACATTAAAATCAATTAACTGTCCTTTATAAATTGTCCAGAAATATTATATTTTCATATTCAGACATCTAGGCTGATTTACTGGTACCAATAAATAAAATGAATAGTGATATAATGAGGCATAGTTTCGCGTTAAAATTCACTTGAACTAGAGCGTACTAGCTTTGATATCCACACAGTTAACCGCACTTAAAATAGTACAGCATCCTCCTTTCTTTGAAAACCCCACTTTTTATTCTTATTTCCTAAAACAGCTCTCTAAATAATTTTACTGTAACTACATTTAATCAGGTTAATATGGTTTTTAATAAGTAACGCACAATAAACTTTTCATCGTAACCGTAAAATAAAATTTCAATTACTACCCCATCATATATAATTAGACAAGAGGCATTAAAATAAGATTTATATGACACCCACTTCAGCCTTTTAATGAGTTAATTTAAGCACCAAAAAATAAATTAAAGAAAACTTCTGGAGCGAAGATCCGCAAACCGGTCAAGTAGTTGTAGTCATCTAGCAGTCTATCGTATGAATATTGAGTAAGTGGCATACTGCCACGATATAACCGAATATCCAAATTTATTAGTCAAAAAACAGAGTGGGACATGACATTATGTCGAGCCATCAATGATGTCAAATGATGGAACAGTTTCCAGATGTAGCGTTGCATTTTGCTTGTTACATTTCCTAGGTGTCTCTCGCACAATAATATTGTGTAAACGTTGTTTACATAAAGTTGTACATGTCAAACTATTAAATGTTCTATTAAAAAAAATCACCTCCTCCTTTGATAAGCCTAACCTCATTAGCCTTTTTTCCTTTAAAATTTTGCTAAAAACAATCTCCTCTTCTTACAACATAGCCCTAACCTCATAAGCTCATCAATGCTTACATAATTCTATAAAAGAAGAAGCATTCAACTTATAGTAAGTTTGATATAAAAATCTGTTTGGATGACACAGTATTTATCTAGTACCTTTATGTATATATATATATATATATATATATATATATATATATATATATTATATATATATATATATAAACAAAGTCTCTTAAAACTTATTTTTTATTTTTTTAGAGATAAGGGACCTCTGAGACGGATTTTCTTTACACTCCCGGTTCCGACTTCTGCTATAACGCCTGTCACATTTGCGAATGATTACAGAGTAAATTCGCTATAATTCAGAGCGAGGAAATTATGTCTCAGAGCTATTCTAAACTAACATCATTAGTGCATAACATAAAGCGCCCATCATTAGTGCTTGCACAAATAAATAAAGACATTAAAACAGTCAAAAGTGGTTATAAAAAATGATCATGATTCCTTTAAAATACCATAAAAAGCTGAAAGTAGTAAAATTCACACAAATAAAGATGAATTTAAATTAAATTAACGGAGATAAAATAATAAATAATAAAATCTGATCAAATTGAAATTTCTTTAATTTAAATAAAAAAGTTTTAACTTCTCCCTCATGCTGACTAAAAAATATATTACATTCTAAAGTATTATTATAAATTTATTTTATATATTTTACTATTTTTTTATATCATATAAATTTATTGCTGGATTTATTAAAGAACTATATTAGGTTATTATATCAGTAAAAAATGGTTTTATTTGATTTTTCGATTTACTAAGCCAAAAGACTTAAGAATTTTTATCGTTTGTTTCTTTTGAATAATTTTTAATCAATTAAATAAAAATAAAAACTTATTATATACTATATTAATAAAGCAGGTATTACCTCTCTAATTGTTCTCAGAATATCAAAGGTGTGATCTTAAAATATATACTTTTTATTTATATACGCTGTTTGTAGATTATTTAATACCAAAGGTCTAACTGGGGTAGTATATTCAATTTATAGATGAGCAATAGAGATGCGTTTATAGGTAACACAAATATTTATTGATCTCATCTATTTATAATATGATGATTCGTATTATTGATTCTAAAACCCATTTCCGCATTTTAAAATTGTTTAATTTATAAACAATTATTATAACAATAGATTCTAGAGGATAGAGATATATTGCGTGGAGCTAATAATGTCTAATTTAGCTCTACAATAAATAAATACATAAATATATACTAAAAGGGCATAGCCTATCTCAATATAGGCTAAAGAGACTTGAAACATTATTTTGGGGCTTTCTGTGTTACCTTGTTGAGGTAACATTAAGGTTTTACTCATTAAGGTTATAATAAATCAGTAACTAAAAGAAAACTGAGCAGTGAAGTTACACTAAAAAGAAACTGAATACAGCTAACCAATAACAACACCAAAATCTCTCCACAAAACCTTTATTAAAACCAGAGCCAGCTTTCGTTCTCACGATCATCATCAATGCCGCAAAATTGAAGAAGAAGAACCTTCGTTTGACTTTTTATGCAGCGTCATATAGCGGGCTATATGACCATGTATATGACAATTTCATATAAATATATGACTATGTCACACAGATATATGAATATGTATATGACAATTTCATATAGATATATGACTATGTCCGGTGTATTAATGACTATGTCATACAGATATATTACTATGTATATATCTGTATGACAATTGCATATATCTGTATGACATAGTCATATAGACACCGGACATAGTCACATATCTGTGTGACTTCCTCATATAGCATACATAGTCATATATCTGTATGACATATGCACATAGACACCGGACATAGTCTTATATCTGTATGGCATAGTCATATAGACACCGGACATAGTCATATATCTGTATGGCATAGTCATATAGCATACATATATACATATATATGTGTATGACATGAGTTGAAGTAGGAGAGCTCTAGTCTGACTTTTAGTCAGACTAGTGACTCTCAGTCATATAGCAGACTTATATACGACTATTTCATATAGATATATGACTATGTCAGCTGTACATATAAATAGATTGACTGGTACTTCAATAAATGGTGACTTTTTAAGTTTTAATTTTTAGCCACATAAGAAAATAATTTTAAAACAAATGTTTTTGTAACATAGAGGACAGAAAATTAAGAGATATTGTAGCTATAAATGTACTCTTTTAAATGTTGGGGAATTACGCAGTCTTTACCATGTATAATAGAGTGGATAAACTTTAAACAAGTATATGTTTTCATTGGCTCAACAAAGATAATTAAAATAAAAAAATTATAGATATGTCCTGACGTGTGTTGAAGTTAAAATTCCCCTTACTTCATAGCTTGTTAAATCTATCGATTCAAATCTTTAGAAGGAAAACCTAGGCTATGTATAGGCTAGAAGACCTGTGTCAATTAAAACTTACTCGAGCGCCCGCTGTAGAGATATGACAAGCTTATAACAAGCCTATACAATCGAGAATACTACATAAAAGAGATACAAGCTTGACTAATGTGTGTCAATCAGGTGGCTAACGACTAACTAAACTAAACCCTTCTAGCTTAACAAACGATATTTCTCTCAGTTTTTATTCGTTATATGCTATCTGATTTGTTAGTTTTACTTTGTCAACAATAAATTTATTAAATTATATCTTTTATTTATTCAAAGTAATTGATTGAATACCGAGAATCTAAAGAGACGAAGTCCTGTATAAACCTTAAATGATAGAGCTAAATAAAACTAATTAATCTGTTAAAGAATTGAAAAACTAAATAAAAATATGAAAACAAAAGTTAAAGTGGAACGGTGCAGGCTTTAAAAATATATAGCCAAAGAAGAACTATTGCTATGGTAACAATAGAGAATCGAGTGAATTATAAAACAATTTATAGCACAAAAACATTTAAACGGGGTATAGCACTCAGCTCTTATCTGCGGGTTAGAGCGAAATTTCAAAGGCATTGGCGAATTCCTTTGGAATGCGTGTTTCCGTGCTTAACAACCCATTTCTAGCTTAAGGATCCGGTTTGTGCAATGTAACTTGAGCAGTTACTCAATTATCAAGCTCTACTCGTAACTCTTTTATTCTGTATTTATCAAAGGAAATGCACATAATTATGCTGTTGGCTATACAAAACTATGCCTCTAAAATTGCCAGTGCACACCATTATTTGACCTATTTTAATGCTCAGTTGGTTTCTTTAAAGGTTTTATGCACATTTCCTTTTAAAATACATAAAACATGAGTTACGAGTAGTGCTTGATAATTTAATAAAGCATAAACCGGATCCTTAATCAAGAAATGGATTGTTAAGCAGGGAAACACACATAAAATAAAAAATAAAATTGTTTATTTCCACCAAAATAAAATACAAATACAAATTACATAAATATTATTTTACAATATTTGATTATTTAAAAACATATTGTACAAAATATATTTGTGTTTAGTTAATAATTGGCGAGGGCCCTCAGTAGGAGTTAAAACTCCTAGAGCGAGGGTCATTCCAAAGTAAATTCGCCCGGCATACGGACCACTGCGCCAGAGATATTTTGTAGTTATAAACTTATATAATGTACAAAAACGATACAAATTAACGATAAGTCAAAAACGATTATATTCCACGTGCCATCGTACGAACTTTATATATGATAAATATATCTCTCTTAGTATATTCTCTCTATATAAATTTCATTACTTAACCATGAGTTCTTTAATAAAATAAAAAGACTCTTCTCTGTAAAAAATCGAATATTACTAAAAGATAAGCTCAAATAATTTTTTAAAAAAGAACTAAAGTAATACTCTAATCCCTATTATCTGAGATAAGCTCCGGCTTAAAAGACAAACTCAGATCTATAATGAAATACATTCTTACTTACAATGACTTGCAAAATTAAAAAAAAAATTATAATGACAAATTGTTACAGAATAAGGTTGAAAAAAAGCTTAAAAAATTTGTTAGCACTGTAATTTACCACTTTTTTATAAGTATCAAAATTAATTAAGCATTAATAATACATCGATTATTTAAGATACCGTATAAACAAATAATAACTTAATTTTTAATTTACTAACTATAAGTAACGTTTAAAGTTTACTTAAGTTAAGATTAGTCATGTAACCCAATAATCAATTATCAACTTAAGAAAATAAATTATCACGTTTTAACTGCTTTCTGTCACAAATCTGTTTATTTAATAT
The DNA here is from genome assembly GCA_018340805.1 of Microvelia longipes. Classification (NCBI taxonomy): domain Eukaryota; kingdom Metazoa; phylum Arthropoda; class Insecta; order Hemiptera; family Veliidae; genus Microvelia; species Microvelia longipes. Next base: position 47,800,958 of record JACMZG010000002.1, on the reverse strand, counting down.
AAAATAGTTGTTAGTAAAAAGTACAAAGGGGCGAATAGCTTGACGCAATAGGCATCAGTAGAAATACAGAATAATTCGTCAGTAAATTTAATTTAAAGAAAATAAATAATAACATCATACTTGGATAAGAAAAGAGATTCATCTGAGTTCCCTCTTTAATCTAAATAAGAACAATAAGAAGTCAGAAATAAAAATTCAGCTCTCTTCATTAGCAGATGTGTCCAGACATGACCAAGTGTGACTCAAGTTACAAACTGAAGACTACATTCAGCTCTCTTCATTAGCAGATGTGGTCCAGACATGGACCAAGTGTGGACTCAAGTTACAACTGAAGACTACATTCAGCTCCTCTTCATTAGCAGATGTGGTCCAGACATGGACCAAGTGTGGACTCAAGTTACAAACTGAAGACTACATTCAGCTCTCTTCATTAGCAGATGTGGTCCAGACATGGACCAAGTGTGGACTCAAGTTACAAACTGAAGACCTCTCTTCATTAGCAGATGGTCCAGACATCAAGACTCAATTACAATCTGAAGCTACATTCAGCTCTCTTCCAGAGTGGTCCAGACATGGACCAAGGTGTGGACTCAAGTTACAAACTGAAGACTACATTCAGCTCTCTTCATTAGCAGATGTGGTCCAGACATGGACCAAGTGTGGACTCAAGTTACAAACTGAAGACTACATTCAGCTCTCTTCATTAGCAGATGTGGTCCAGACATGGACCAAGTGTGGACTCAAGTTACAAACTGAAGACTACATTCAGCTCTCTTCATTAGCAGGTGGTCCAGACATGGACCAAGTGTGGACTCAAGTTACAAACTGAAGACTACATTCAGCTCTCTTCATTAGCAGATGTGTCCAGACATGGACCAAGTGGACTCAAGTTACAAACTGAAAGACTACATTCAGCTCTCTTCATTAGCAGATGTTGGTCCAGACATGGACCCAGGTAGACTCAAGTTACAAACTGAAGACTACATTCAGCTCTCTTCATTAGCAGATCTGGTCCAGACAGGACCAGTGAGACTCAAGTACAAACTGAAGACTACATTCAGCTCTCTTCATTAGCAGATGTGGTCCAGACATGGACCCAGTGAGGACTCAAGTTACAAACTGAAGACTACATTCAGCTCTCTTCATTAGCAGATGTGGTCCAGACATGGACCCAGTGAGGACTCAAGTTACAAACTGAAGACTACATTCAGCTCTTCATTAGCAGATGTGGTCCAGACATGACCAGTGAGGACTCAAGTTACAAACTGAAGACTACATTCAGCTCTCTTCATTAGCAGATGTGGTCCAGACATGGACCAGGAGACATTGCAGACAGACAGGACCCAGTGAGACTCACAAACTGAAGACTACATTCAGCTCTCTTCTTAGCAGATGTGGTCCAGACATGGACCAAGTGAGACTCAAGTTACAAAAGACTACATTCAGCTCTCTCTCAGACATGGACAGACTCAAGTTACAAACTGAAGACTACATTCAGCTCTCTTCATTAGCAGATGTGGTCCAGACATGGACCAAGTGTAGACTCAAGTTACAAACTGAAGACTACATTCAGCTCTCTTCATTAGCAGACAGACATGGACCAAGTGTAGACTCAAGTTACAAACTGAAGACTACATTCAGCTCTCTTCATTAGCAGATGTGGTCCAGACATGGACCAAGTGTGGACTCAAGTTACAAACTGAAGACTACATTCAGCTCTCTTCATTAAAACAAATGACAAGGATATAATTTAGCTAAAATCCTACTCCTAGATTTTAGTGCTAACAAATCTCTTTTCCTATTATACAGTATAGATGAGAGAAAGTAAAATAACAATAAAAATAAAATAACAAAGTAAAAATAGAACTGTTTGAATTGTAATGTACTAAATTAATTAACATCAAAATATATTATGCCAAAAATAAAATGAATATCTAAAAGAGCACGTGAGGCTTGTGTCAACCAAAACAAGTTTCCTCAAAATTATTTGTCCAAGGTCGAATTTTCTTTGAAATTTTCAGTTCATTCTATACTTTTAATGTTTTCTAGATTAATCTAAATTGTTTAAACATCAGGAAAAGAACTTGTTACATTTTTATCTTGAACATTTTGAATTAATTGAAGTTAAATGAAGCTGTGACAACTGCTGGGCGGAACAACGTATAAGATAGCTGCATACTGCCACGAATTTGGCACTAAATTAAATTATTTATTACGCTTTCTTAAATAATTTTTACAAATTTTTACTTTTCCTTGCTTTCTACCGTATGTATAAGGAAAAGTATTGCGTTCGCTCTAAAAATTCGTAACCAATGTTTCACCATAATTATCCGTGTTAGATATTTCTATGACGTTCTGAGTGATTTACATTATGCTGTGTCTGTTTGTGTATGTGTATCAGTGTCACGCATAACTCCCACTGTGTTTATGCTAGAGATTTAAAACTTGGAACAAAAATCAGACGTGTGCTGCCCGGATTACTATATACTTTCAGACTACAATCATCTATAAGTATTGAAAATTTGACCATTCGAGTTGACATTGGACACAAATGTACATCTACAGGTGGTCAATCGATCCGGAAAATTCCATTTTCGTATTCGAAAATATTGACTATTACATTTCAAAAATTTTACGGTCTATAAATTATATTCTTTTTACTAGTTTTCGAAATTCGAAATATTGCCAGAAAAACTTATTATGAATTAGAAGTAGAAATTCCAGCACTAAAGAACTTTTAATTTGTGAATGATTGGCAAACATTTAATTTATTTGTTGCACACACTTACGACGATATGTAAAAAAATGTTCAAAATCCATACTCTTTACCGTATAAAAACTAGTAATGCGTTGCATCAAGAACTCACGTCAAAGAATACATAAAAAAAATATTTATTTAAAGCAAGCGAAATGAGTTTATCAAAACATTCGGATGCTATACTACTTTAAAGTATAAACTCAAAAAGGCTCGCTTCGCTTGCTAGTTTAGGTATCTTTAACATTTACATAGTAAAAAAGGCTCATATTTATGATAATACAAAGTTAAAATACGGGCCTTCGGCCCGTAGCCGCTACGCGGTCTCGGCGCTTCGCGCCTCGTCCGCTCCGCGGCGTCGGCCCACCGGGCCGCTTCGCGGCCCGGGGCCTCCCAGTGGCCGCTTTGCGGCCACATTGTTGTTGTTTTGTATTATGTATGGTTTCATTATCGTTTCTTGTTACATGGCATTTTGCCACGTATTTAGCGAATTTTCACAGCCTCGTTTCATAGGCCCGCTTCGCGGGCCTGAGAGGCTTTCTCGCAAATTTGATTTTATTATTCCTCTATTATTAATAGTAAGCAATGATATTGCAGTTAACAAGCCATATAAAAAATAATAATTATATTTAAATACATAACTAAACGTTTTTATAGAGGTATAAAATACAAGGAATAAATCCACACGTTGCAACTGTTGTAGTAACCTTGTATAAAGGGTAAGAAAAGATTATAGTTTCATCTTTCATCAGTTTTAGTATCGTCCACCATACAAAAGGTATTACTCTTACACACAGTTATTACCAATTTAAAGGAAAATGTCAAATTTTTTTTGTAAACAAATTGTTTATTTGAGTATAACCTTTAGGTTGAAAAAAATATATTCATGATTTTAAAATAAAAATAACGTTTTCGTCACTTAGGATTGTCCGATTGAGCTGAAACCGGTCGCAATCGTTTTAGAATGACTTCGACCATATAAAGACTACTTCGAGGTTCTTCCTCTTTACAGGCCTGCTTAGCTCGGCGTGGATTAGTGGAAGCCATTTTTGTCCAGTCTCTCTGGGACAGTAGGCTTACCAGGATGGAGCAAGAGGTAGAGGCTCCTCTAATATACTACATCCCCACCCTCTAACACTACTGAACCCAACAGATATCGTACGAGTCTTGACCTAGACGTATACATATATACAAGATTATATATATATGTATACCGTTTGCGCCATTTGTGATGGTTCGATTGAGCTGAAATTGGTCTTAATCGATTCAGCTAGCCGTTTACCTAAATACGAAATACCTTGTTTTAAAGCCATTTCAAGTTTCAAAAAAAAAAATTTTTCATGACGTCATAACTTTGATTGATGACGTCATAATGTTTTTATGAACAATAGGCCTCGTAACCTCCACAACATCTCGCGATTTGCAAAGTTTCGTTTCAATTTGAGAACGCCTTGAAGAGTTATCGTTCGCCATACGAAGGGTAGAAAACTCTTACATACATATATATATATATATATATATATATACATATAATATATATATATATATATATATATATATATATATATATATATATATACATATATATATAAACTTTTTTTGGGACATATATTTTTGTTATCAGGAAGCCAATAGGAACCGATTCCGCTCACTCCCACCCTCAACTTCCGCCATCCGACACAACCTCATAAGCGTCATTTCATAATGAAAATTCGCTAAAAGGGCTCGCTTCGCTCGCAAGATTGCGTATGTTTATAAAAATACATAGTAAAAAAGGCTCGCTTCGCTCGCTAGATTGCTTATATTTAAAATAATACAAAGTTAAAAATAGGCTCGCTTCGCTCGCTAGATTGCGTAGATTTATATTATTGCATAGTAAAAAAGGTTCGCTTCGCTCGCTTAATTGCGTATATTATAATGATACAAATATATATATTTATAATGATACATTCTTATAGAAGGCTCGCTTCGCTCGCTAGACTGCTTATATTTATAATAATACAAAGTTAAAAAAAAGGCTCGCTTCGCTCGCTAGATTGCGTATATTTATATTTAAGCATAGTAAAAAAGGCTCGCTTCGCTCGCTAAATTGCTATATTTATAATAATACAAAGTTAAAAATAGGCTCGCTTCGCTCGCTAGATTGCTTATATTTATAATAAAATATATTGTAAAAAAGGCTCGCTTCGCTCCCTAGATTGCGTAGATTTATATTAATGCATAGTAAAAAAGGCTCGCTTCGCTTGCTTGATTGCGTATATTTATAATAATAAATAGTTAAAGAAGGCTCGCTTTGCTCGCTAGATTGCGTAGATTTATATTCATGTATAGTAAAAGAAGGCTCGCTTCGCTCGCTAGATTTCGTAGATTTATATTGATGCAAAGTAAAAAAGGCTCGCTTCGCTCGCTAGATTGCGTATATTTATAATAATACATAGTCAAGAAGGCTCGCTTCGCTCGCTAGATTGCTTATATTTAATATTAACATATTTAAAAAGGCTCGCTTTAAATTTTTAATTTTTTGAGTTTATTATTTTAGCCGCCATTTTTAAATCATTAAAAAAAATTGAAATGTTGACCATGAAAAATATATTTTCTTTTTCTACTCTTTATGAGCTTTCAAACGATATACAACACGATTTTTTTGCTCAAAAATTTTTTATCCGGTCCGCCATATTGGCCGCCATTTTGAAAATATTTTTCGGAATATTACCAAAAACTATACAGCTCTGACATATAGTTAATTTTACTTGTATAAAAGTATCTAAAGTATATTACAATAGATTTTTATCTTGTAAATTCTTATAAAATTAGTAAAAACTAATTATTATATTAAATTATGGCCGCCATGTTGAATTTTTCGGAATTTAGTATATAACATTTTTTGTTCTACTAATCAAGAGATTTACAACGATATATTACTTGAGTTATTCCTTTAATTTTAAATTTGTTGAGTTCATTATTTTAGCCGTCATTTTTAAATTATTCAAAAAATTTTAAAATATTGACCATGAAACATATATTTTCTTTTTCTACTCTTTAAGAGCTTTTTTCGCTCAAAATTTTTTTTTATCCGGTCCGCCATTTTGGCTGCCATTTTGAAAATATTTTTCGGATTATTACTAAAAACTATACAGCTCTGACACATAATTAGTTTTACCTGTATACAAAATTTTATCAAAATCGATCAATTTTTACGGCAGTTATCGCGGACACGTACAAACAAAAACACAAACACGCAAACACACAAAACACACAACCAGTGGCGTAGCCAGGGGGGGGCTGAGGGGCTTCAGCCCCCCCCCCGAAATTTTTATATAACCTAAACCCGCAATAAATGTGTGAAAAAAATAAAACCTATAAAAAATATACAATGAAATTGTATATTATGATAAATATCATAATATAAAAAATATATAATGAAATTAAAAGATATAAAATAATTTGAAAACATTGAACAATTACACTATATATATATATTAACATATATATATATATATATATATATATATATATATATATATATATATATATATATGTATATATATTATATATATTATATATATATATATATATATATATATATATATATATATATATATATAATTACATATAGAATTTTTAACATTCAGCCCCTCCCGAAATTAAATCCTGGCTACGCCACTGACACAAACAAACGCGCCGTCCCAATCTTCTGAAATGTGAGAACTCACTTGTTCGTTCAATAAAATTTTCAAATCATGTGATATAGCGATAATATTCATAGATAGAACTACACTAATTAAAAACTAGGAAACCAAGGATTATCGCAGGGCATATATATAATGAACATGAAATAAAAGTATAACCCGCATTATTTGATTAAATGCCTATCAACCTTATTATTTTTCTAAGCTTTAATTAACCTAAGGCTATAACACGTAAGCTATTTAGTTACCTAATAATCCTGAGGTAAAGCGAAGAGAGCTCTAAGTAATACCACTTTTAGCTTCGGGTAATCATAACATTCTGAGGACGAGCAAAGCGAGTCCGAAGTCATAATACAATAGACTTGGATTATCATGACAATCTAAGGATGAGCGTAGCAAGTCTGAAGTTATAACAGGCTTCGAAAAGTGTTATGAGTCCCAGTTTATTATGAGGTCGAGCGCAGCGAAACCAAAGACTTACTATCTTCGGATGGACATATACAATGGTAAAACAAGGTTCGAATAATCATGAATTTCTGAGAACAAGCAAAGCGAGTCCGAAGTTTTGAGGAAATGTAACGAGGTGAACTGTACCCGATTTTTTTAAATTATGATTTGCGGCTATTTGAATGAGTCAGCGAATTCAAAGTGCATCTGCTTGCACTTTGGCAAATATATAAATATTTGCAATATGTACATTAAAATCACATTTATTGAGTTCGACTAGAAGTCATAAATATGAAAGAAAAGAAAAATATTTTTGTTGGTTAGGTTTTGCACTGATGATGGCCTCTAGTTAGGTTGAAAGCGCTTTACCAATAAAGTTTTACTTTGTGGAGAGTTCTTTTCTTTCATTATTTGTAATGGACTCCATTCACGCTCACTCTAAGGATATAGAAAGTCATATGCCCAGTATACATAGTTAAATTTAATATATATATATATATATATATATATATATATATATATATATATATATATATATATATATATATATATATATATAATATAATTGTCAAACCCACAATACATAAAAGAAAAACTGACCGGTTTCAACGATTAATTAGCCATCTTCAGAGTACCTTTTATAAACTAAGTACTCTGAAGATGACTAACTAATAGTCGAAACCGGTCAGTTTTTCTTTTTTATGTATTGTGGTTTGACAATTTAATATATATATTTTTTTAAAACTCAAGTGTATTAAATATTACCATGTTTAACATTACCACAAAATCTCTGTCAAAAAAAAAAAACTAATTTTTGTCCAGTAATATATAATATTACTGATCAGTGAGTCCCGCTCTTCAAAATAATCCCCCTCCTTAATCTTATTATCTCATTTTTCTTTAAACATTCGCCAAAATGGAAGATATAAAATTATTTAGGTTTTCTGCGTACGACGCAGAAAAGTAAGTGATAGTATTAACCACGTCTGTGGCTAGCATAGTTCACGTGAAAATTGCATGAAATATGAGGTAATATAAAATGTAATATAAGTTTTACACTCAAGTAATTACAGAAAAACACACACATACTGACAAAACACTTTGTAAAAACTACTCAGAAGGTCTTGAAAACACCTGAATCAGATAATTCAAGTTAAATCCCAGTTTTAGATTTTTTACGCAAACACAATAATTTTCCTATATGAACACAGTATAAACGATCAAAATTGAAGAAAAAAATATTAAGTTATTGTTTTTACCAATACGGGAAAACCCCTTTAATGGATGCGGTTCACCTTAGAAGTATAGATACACACAATTAGGTCTAAACCCCCCTAATTTGGATTTTAAATATGACAGTCAAAAGTACCCATATTTTATTTGGTAGCGAACCGTAGTTGTCAAGAATTAAGATTATACTTAGCAGATCAAATAAGTGTAAATGTGCATATACAGAATATTACAGCAATATACAACAATGTAGTTCGTAAATTACAACTTAATCTTAAATTAAATAAGGTAAAACTAGAAAAAAAAATCATTAATGATTAACACCTAACTAACCTCGTTAAAAGTCATTACACATAATAAGATAGAAATCTATGAAAATATATGTCTGACTTCAACGTTTACATAATTGTAGCTACTAATGTATATGTGTATATTATATATATATATAATATATATATATATATATATATATATATATATATATATATATATATATATATATATAATGTGGTGTGTGTGTGTGTGTGTGTGTGTGTAAGTGTGATTTTTCGTACGCCTAGACGTTTCGATGGGACACGATAACTTTCGAACGCTTTCTCGGATCGAAATCAACCTTGTGAATGTCCCAAACCTTATTCCTTATGAAATATGTGTGGCGTCATTAACCTAAAAAAATTACTTCACAAACATTTCAAAAATCACAAATCTTCATATAGTGCTAAGATTGGGCTGCCACTTTGTACACATATACAACTATGAATGGTTCACAAACATACGCAGTTTTAAGTGTATTATTAGTGTTAGTTCTAGTTTTATTGATTGACATATATATTTCCAGCAAAACATGTCATTTATTGACATAATGTAAACAAATCATGTATTTTGAATAATAAGTTTGAAAATTGGCTTATATCGTGGCAGTATGCTACTTATATAAACTAGTAATAAGACGAACTGATATAGTACAACAACCATGAGGCCACAAAGCATCCCCTAGCGCCGATGTCGCGTAACGTCCGAGGCGCGAAGCGCCGAGGCCGCGGAGCGGCTTTGACTCCTCTTGTTTTTTTAGAGACCATTTTTTACTACAAGGGAGGGGCCCAATTTTTTCACCCCAGTTGAGGGCTACACTTAATCTTTCCTGCGGAGGAAGAGGGTGGGTGGTATCCAGGCTGCAGGGGGGGGGGAGAATACCCATCCGGGTATTTAGGTACACTTTTTAACTTGTGTTTTTAGCTTGACAAAATCGAATCATTAAAAACATAGGAAACGAAATACATACATCAAAAGATTTATTTAGAGAACCAATTTCTTTTTATTAACAGAACTTAATTATGTTGTTAATAAATACAGATATCTCTCCTTGCCAACCGGGGCTAGTTTGCCGAAACTGGCGCTTCCCCCGGTCCCATCCACCCCTGATAGAATTATAGAAAAAATAGTGTCTCTAAAAGCTTTAATGCAATTCTTTGAATCTGAGGGCATTTCTTCTATTTAGACCAGTTCACGTGTATGTCAGCTCTATCTGTGTTTATTGTACGTGTTTATGCGCTATGTGTATGTCACAGAGGTGTGTTTATGTTATAGAGCTCCTTCCTGGCAATTTAAATTGAACTCAGAATCTCGTTCTGATATCTATCTCTCACTCTTTCACACTTCTTGTACTTTTATATTACTTTGACCCTCTATATGTATATTTATTTATAAAGCAGCGTAGGTAATAATTGACTATGTCTAAAAATGGTCGTTTTCATTAGTGCTACAATTTTTTTTTTAATAAAATACCTATAATAATTTTAAAATTTTGCTGAGTTAGCATATTGTGTAGCCCCGGATAAAACATCAGACCGGTGGTTTTCTTATTCTACTCTTAGGTCCTATAAATCCTATGACCCAATAGTTTCACTAATCTTATGATACTATACATTTATATTCACTATACTATGTACTAATGCTATTTATTTATTATTAAAATAATTCTATTTTCTTATAATTTAATAATTAATGAAATTATTAAAATAATATAAGTATTAAGTATTTACTTATATTTACTAAAACAATTATTTTATTTAGACTTTATTTTAACGTTTAATCTTTTATTAAATTTCTTTTAAAGGAATCATTGAAACGTCGAGCCATCAATCAATCAGAGAGTTGCTTCCAGTTTAGAATTTCCTAAAAAAGTCCATTTCCCATAAAATACAGGTTTAAAGAATAGATAAACTTGTTTTTAATTCATTCTGTATATTGTTTTAACATAAATATACGCTTGCTGTGTGCGTTTTAATAAATTCAATTAAATATTGCTCAGTTTAGACTGAAAGTAAATAAGTAGTCAAACTTTATAAATATGTCATTCCTTAGTTAAAAATAAAAATCCGATAAAAATTTGTTAAAAAATAAATCACAAAAGAAATAAGAATGAAATTTCTCTTTGAGCTAGCAACGGATTTTTTATTACTTTTCATTTTTTTAAGAATAATTTGAGTCTTTGTATAAATAATTGCTAAGTTAGTTGACCCATGAGTTTAGTATGAAATTTTTAGATGGTTTAAAGTTACTATATTTGGAATTATAGATAGAAGCATTTATAGATACGTTTAATAGAATCTATTTAATTAAATCAAGTGAAAGAAGGATTTACGTTAAGTTGCGTTAAACTTAAAGAACAGGAGTCGAAGCATAACTATAATACATAGAATTCTAATCAATTAATTCAACTGAAAGAAGGATTTTACGTTGAGGTACGTTGAACTCTAGGAACAGAAGTCAAGGCATATGGATTCCACCACCTCTTCTTGTTTAATGAGTACGGCCTAAAACATCGACTTGTACGTAGAGTTTTACGCGGTAAAGTGTTTGCTTCAGTTGACGAATAAGAAGAGAGAGATTTTTTGTCTAATTATATATGTATATCCATCGATGATACGTCGTATCAGTCGTATTAACTGGTTCTCTGACGTATTGTGAGTTGAGTGGAAGGGCGTCCTGAAAAGGGTTGTTGAAGAGCAAGATACAAAGTTTCAGACTAGCAGGTTGCTTGAAGTCCCTACTATCGTAATGAATTAGCGCAAGGGCTCAGTACCAACGGTCCTCGGACCACCAGTCATCGTCTCCGGGGCAAAACAGTCACCATTCTGTTAATCTCATATGCTGCGCCGTATCACAAAGGAATACATATAACATAAGATTTCCAACTCAGTTCTTGTTGGTCCTTTACACAAATTTAAACCTATAAGCATTTCTAGCAGTTTTGATCATATTTGCATGAAAGCAGAGGGATCGGTATAACCAATTTTCTAGATTTAATTGTCTTATTCCTCAACCAAGTCGTCTTATTTTCTGACCTCAAAAGTATACTGAATTCAACTGTAAGAGTCAAGAAGTCTTGCCATTTCTCATCTCTAATCTGCCAGCTGCAACTACTCTCTTCGACCAGTGAGGTAGACTGGAGCAGCTCTCTTTATATACAGCTTTGAAGAATGAAACTGTTATTCTTTCTTCAAGCATCTTAAGCTTCTCATCTTGATTGTCAATACAACCCCGTTATCTCCTTGTCTACAGGTAGCTGTTGGTTGGAGTGTACTATAAAGCATTCTAACAAGAAGTACACCGTAGAGAACCTTTTGACTTTTTTCACTTCTTGACTACACAAATCAACGGAAAAAAGTTTTAAACTAATTGAATCCAGTATAAAAGCGAAAAGGGAAACATGAGACTTTAAGCAACATGAATTAAGTCTGTCAAAAACAGATCTCAATATATGAATGTATATTGTCATCTAAGAGCTTTTTTCGACTTTTTGTTCTTTTTATAAATTTTGTGTTATACCAGAAGTTTGAATATGTACAGATTAACGATTTTATTTTATATGACAACACACATTATTACCAGAGGTCCATTACCTAGTAACTGAAACAAAATATAATCAGCGAACTATCGGATCTTCCAAATACTGCCTGTCTAAATAATTTGCGGCATGGTTCGACAAGATCTAGGATTCCAAAAAACAATGATTTCATTTAAGTTTGTAACAAAACTACTTCTGTAAAAGACCTAATATACAGACGAAAGATCAAATTTGTGATTATATTTTCTCTAACCACTACCTTAATAACTTTAAGCTTGTCACAATGATTTTCGTAATAAAATAGAAGCTTATAGCATTTGTTACGTCCATTTTCAGGGGGAGGGGGTCTTGTTTTGAAAGCTGTTGACAGGTGACTCAGAAATGCTATTAACAGCAGCAATAAACATAAACAGCCCTTTGTTGGAAGTAACAAAGGTCACAAGGTTCGATTCAGTTGCTAACAAATTGTATGACAGTGGTGAAAAAGTTGGCACCATTACTTCTATAGCTTTTTATATTCATATTATTATCAACAATTTTCAGATTGTTTTCCTTTTCAAGAAAAATGAAACGAAGAATAAAAATATTACATAACCAAGTCTACAGTTTCCTTAAAAACTTCACAATAATAATAAACAAAACAAAACAAGGAAGAAACAAAAAAGTGTGAAAAACCTTTAGGGAAACTATAAAACCTACTCCAGTGAAATTTTCTCTATTTCCTTGACTGGGCAACACAGACCCGCCATCATTTACAAAATTGTTCTTAATAATTCTAAAATATCTACGAAAAGGGAGCCAGTCGGTTCAGAATATCTATTTATACAAAATTAATAATATTGTACTTTTTGTAATACCGATAAGAAAGGTTAAGAGGGGGTTTTGAAGTAATATGGAGCTATTATTGAATGATATATATATATAACAAACAAAAACAAAATAAGTTAAGGAACTAGAAGTCCTTAAAAGACCAGATTTCTAGTTTCTTATCTTTTTTTCTCAACGGATTATAAGGAAAGAAACCTTATTTTCTTTACTGCTTTGCTTCTAAGGAAATTCCTAGAGGTTTTTGGAAATCTCTGTGAATGCACGATGTAAGCGTGTTATATCTGTAATCTAAACTAAACTTCATCAATTAAACATATGAGATGAAACTGAGGACATATTTTGGCCTTATAATCGCATCATTTATCTGTTTTATTTTTTTTTTTAATTTTTGCTGAGTCATTATTGGGAGTTAATGGCATTGCGAGCTCAACTAGACCTATAGACTGATTTCCGTACAAAGTTTTAACTCCTTATAGCATAAATACACTGGGAGCTACGATGATAGCAGACTCACAACACACATACAGACAGACAACTTTGTGAAAACTACTTACAATCACCTGAAACGGATAATTTAGGTGACATCCTAGTTTTGGATTTTGTTGCAAAGACAATACTTTTTATAAATACGGTATAAATGAAGAAAAGCAAAAAAACCCAGTACAAGATTACAATATTGTATAAACAAGATTTACAATGAACTTAAATTAAAGCTCCAATTGAGCACCGAAAATTTCAATTAAGTACCTTGTTCCATACAATGGAACTTGAGAATTGGTTACCCCCCCCCCCCATTTTTTAAGCGAATACCCATTGAAAAGAATTTGCTAATAGTATAGGCGAAAAAGGGGTGTTCAAAATCCGATTAAGAGGTGTATATGTAAAGAATTATGGGATATATTTAAGAAATTTAGGTACCCCTTCGTTATCCTGATTCCTAACCCCTACTATGATGAATTTTGTTAATTTTCAGACGTTGGTACCTTACTTTAATAAATGGCCCATATCAACTAGAAATTTAAATTTCTGAGCCATAAATTTAGTATCGTAGGGAGCTTATAAAATTTTCAAAAAAATTAATGCCATTAATGAATTTAATATTTCATGAAATATGCCATAAATTCATAGTCATAGATAACACAATTTAAAAAAATAGAATTTTTATTTTTGGGTATGTCACACAAGAAACAAAGTTATTGGTTTTAAAAGAAAACTTATACATCAATAACTTACAGTTATTTATCAATCAATCGTCACATTTACAATAGGTACCCTCAGCCCAATTGGGTTATTGAATTAAATATTAAATTAAATATTAATATTTATTTAATTTGAATTAAATATTAGATTAAATATTTAAATTAAATATTTAATTAAATTATTTAATTCAATATTTGTACAATTGTTATCTTTTATAAACTATATGCATGATAATGTACATAAAAGAATAGTGTTAAAGTACATAATTTCCACACAAACACAAATAAAATTATGAGAGGTTATAACATGTTACATGTTATTTTTATCGTTTATACTCGTATATAAATAAACCATAAAAATAGAAAGTAGAATAAAAAGGGGAGAGGAAATAAAGTTTGTAATACCGACGTCGGCGTCGGTATTACAAACTTTAGTTATTAAACAGTTAGTTCTAGGCTTTATATAAGTTCCATGGTTCTAGGTATCGGTCTTTTTGTCGGCAAAGAGACCGATACCTAGAACTAACCGCCAAAGGGCTCTCTAATTCAATGCTATTACACTTCTCTATTTAATAATAGAGAATTCTGTTATTTCTGTCAGAATTCTGTGAATTCGGTTTTTTGGTTAGTAAAAGCAGTTTAGTCAATATTTTTCTTATCTTGCTCCAACATTGTAAAAGTATAGTTTTAGCGAATTTCCTTTGGGAATAAATTCGCTAATGTAATAGGCACTTTCTAAACACTCCATCTTTCGAACAGATTAATATTTTTTAATCAAACTTGGTACAAAAATCAACAATTTAAAGGAATCGAACCCTATCGAAAGTCAGGTTTTTGTGACGTCATTAACCCGGTTTGCTGAGTCAGCAAAATTTGCAAAAATCGGCAAAATTCAGGGTCAATATTTCTCAACGAAAACAGGTCAATTTTAATGTTTAATATACTGAACCCCCAGAAAGAGAACGGTTTGTTGGTTTACTATGAAAACGATCAGAGAGGGCAAGCTATTTTTTTCGCCACTGATAACTTAACTTCTTCATTTGGCTGATTTTTGAGAAATTTCTCATTTTAATTTAAGAAGCTAAATCAATGAAAAAAATTTAAACAAAATAAAAGATTTTTCGGTTTGTTAACATTATTTATTTTATCGCGCCGCATAGTATAATTTCCAGTGAGGAATATATAGGAGAAACATCTAAAGCATAAGAAATAGCTTTAGTGCCAGAGCTTAGATCATTTTTCACCATTTGAAGTATTTCAAACTTGGAATGTTAGCACTCCAGAGCCATAAAATAAATAATGCAAATAAACCCAAAAATCCAGGTCAATTCATTAAATAATTTATTCATTGAATTTTAAAGCATGTTTTATTCACATACACACGTATATATATATACATATATATATATATATATATATATTATATATATATATATATATATATATATTATATATATATATATTATATATATCTGTGTGTGTGTGTGTGCATGTCTGTATATTTCTAGACAAATCTTGTAAACACTCTCTTCCGAAAGGGTTAATATTTTAAAACAACCTTAGGGAGGACATACACCCTATTAAAACCAGGTTGTTAAGACATTATTAGGTTGTCTACGAAACCATCGCAAGTAACCGGAAACCTAATCTACGGTGGAAAGAATAAATTTCGATTAGGTTGATGTTTTCAAAGTTTATTTAGAACTTCAAGTGAAAAAGTTGTGGTACATAACCGGGAAATGAAAAAATACGGTATGTAAACAACTAATTTTGTTTAAGTACAGTTTTCAAAGTTTTTGGGGACAAGTTGGGCAAAATCCTCTTGGAAGTGCTTGCCTTCAAGCTTACTAATTTATTTTTGGTCGAGTTTTCTGTTAACAACTCATAGGAATAGTGCAAGTGCAACACTCCTACTTGTTTGTCAGTTTGGTATGAGATTTTTTAAGGAAATGCCTAAAAAAATTTAAAATAATTGCATACACTTAGCTATTTATGAGTGTTCAAAATGTTTGGTAAAACTGATTAAGGAAGGGCGAGCATTAAAACACTTACTGGTGTAAAAATGCGTATTTCCTTTTTTTTAATAGTTAATCACATTGAAAATCAATTATTAGTGTTACTATTCCGACAATGAGGCATAAACCCATCAACTAAGCAAAAACTGGATTGGTGAGTAAAAATCAAGCATTCTATAGAAAATTCGCCCGACTTGCGGACCTCCTCACAATATAATTTTCTTTATTTTATTACACAAATGTCCCTTAATTTATTTCACAAAATAACTTGAAGCATTGTGACATTAAGACTGAGTATTTTCTTTCTACAGATTATCACAAATGGAAGGTTTGTATTTTTTTTCTTATTTTTACAATGAGTGTGACTTTAAGTCCAAGAAAAGAATTAAATGCTTCAAACTTATTAAGCGCTGAACTGAAGAGGGTCTTAAAAACTTAACTGAAACTTTATTACATCTAATAACTAAATCTTTTAATAAAGTTACAGAAAATTAAATATAAAAGAAATAAAAAATAGTCGTATAAATAAGATATTATCGTCAATTGGTTATAACTTAAAATATTAAAGCAAATGTAAGGATACTTTATCAAGTAAGTATTTTCTCTTTAAGTTTTAAAACAAAAACTAAATTATAAATACACAAAACAAAGAAAAACTTATTTTATTACATTTAGCTCTCTTTATATAGCTGAAATATAGGCTAAAAAGTAATACCATAAAATCGTAAATCTCAGCAGTTAAAAAAATAGTTTAACCACTTTGTTCCCGATTGAATGAATGTTGCTTTCTGAGTTTTAAAGATTTTGACATATTGCTTTCTCATTTTTTTTACGAACAACCAAAGGAAAAATATTGTGTCCACCCTAAAAATCCGGTTTTATCATTATTGTCCGTTTCAAGTACTTGAAGATTCCGAATGAGTTTCTCTTTATGAGTGTCTGTGTCAGGTGTAACTCCGCTGTGTTCGCGCTATAAAGCTGAAACTCGGCAAAATGATCAAATATAAAGTGCAGTTTTGCTGCCCATAAAGTGCTATACAATATACTATTTTGCTGCCTCATTAAAAATGTCATAAAATCGTAAAAAACGAAACTTTGACCAATCGTGTTTATATGACACAAATGTGTATTTTTTAAGTGATGAATCGAGCAACTAATATTCATTTAGATTTTTGTCGCCATTTTGACTGTCTAGATTTTTGAATTTTCAATCTTTGACACTATAGCTTTTAACCTATTCGCTGTTTTTCACATACGACTTATTGTAAGATAAGGTAAAAAAAATTAAACTAAATACTAAAAAAAATTACTACTAAAGGTACTTAAAAGATTCGAAAACTAAATCAGTCGAAGAATCAGCTACCGTCGTTACTTGCTGTTGGATGCCTGGACCACTTTCTGATTCTGGACCACTGCTGTTGGATCATCGGCAGGCGGGGCAACACTCGAGCTCTCAACTAATAAAGTTATATCAGTGATATAACTTTATTAACACCTACTATATAACACCTACTTCGGACTCGCTTCGCTTGTTATCAGAATATACAAGTCGTTAAATGTATACTGCAACACCTCTTCGGACTCGCTTCGCTCATCCTTAGATAGTAAATGTATCCTTTTAATTCTTAGCGGTCACCCATCCATGCAGTGGCCACATTCAATGCTGCTTAACTTTTATTTCGTAACCAAATCATGGATATACTAGTCGCATTGAAACGAAACGTGGTGAACTTATTTAGTACGTATGGTTTACACTTTGTATCTAATCTCAACGTAATTGGATTCTTTTACAATTTTTTAACAATTTTTTTTTAAAAACTTACTCAAGTCATTTGATAAAAATTGAACTAATGCTGATAATAATATGAAACTTGGCACATATGTTTATTTGGCAAAACATTATTTTCCGAAGACCACAACTACAACGGCAGACTGATTTTTGTAACTCTCTATTTTGTAATTGCAACTCTTTAGTATAAATAGACTGGGCGCCACGATGATAACAGACACACACACTTACTGACAGACAACTTTGGTGAAAATCACTTAGGAGGCCCGTAAAAACTCCTGAAACGAATAATTTCGGTGACATCCCAGATTCGGATTTTTCGCAAACACATTATACTTTTTTTATATATAATAATAAAATAATAATAATAATATATAAATAATAATAAGGAAAAGTAAAAATATTTTTAGTACATTCTACTAAATATATGTTGTTTTACCTCAAGAAATATGTAATACAATATTGATATACATTGCTATTATTCAATTTCAAAGGTTTGTGAGGCTATTTACTTGTAAGGTGGTAAAGCCCATCCCTATTATTCAGTTAGAGGATTTAAATAAATAAAAACTAAGCTGAGGATGACCGTTGGGCTTTCTAAGTTTTTCGTGATTACTACTTTTGAGGTCTTCCATGGTGATACCAAAGTAATTCTATCTTAGGCTCTAGTTAATCATGACCCTAAACCTAAAGTTTAGATAAATGTGTCATTTTAAGGACGAGGACGAAGTTTTGAGAAAAATTACTCAGGTGACCGAACCCGATTTTCATCACACTGGCGTGGTTTATGATTCCCAGCAAATAATTTAATAAATAAAATAAGTCAATAATAATAATTAATAAACTTAAGTTTTAATTTAATATATTATTTTAATTTTAATCTATTAATAATAATAATAAATAAATTAATAATAATTAATTCAATAAATTTAAGTTAATTTAATATGAAAAACTTAAGATAGAAAACGCAAGCAAAACCCTTTTTGTTGTATTTTCCTCTTTTCATATGTTTTAGCATTCTTAAACTTAAATCTTTCTTCTATTTATTCTTCTTATTGTTTTTTGAGAGGAATAATTTATTAAGTTGGATTTGTGGGTAAGTTTTATGTGTATAAAAAGGGGCTAATAAGCTTGAGAACTTGACTAAATTCAAGTCTCAAGTTTATATCCCCTCTAGCGTTTACAACTTAGCACTTTTGTCATAATTTTAAAGAATAAAAGCTTATGGATCCTTGAAAATTAAATTCAGGCAAAATATTGTCTTACTTGAGGAAAAGTCTATCTTCTGTAAAATAAGTATTTAGTCCTGTAAATTTACAATCTTAGTTCTGTGAATCAATTCAAACTGCAATTCATAATTGCAGTTTGCAATTATAAATAGGTATAGGAAGTCACTCAAAATGTTTTGTATTTTTGTAAGTGTTTATCCTATAACAATTTAGAAACGTAAAAATTGTCCCGACACCGAAAATTTGGCTTGACTGAAGCATCTTTAATTTATATTTTGACAACTTATTAATTCTTAAAAAAAATAAGTTTTCTACGAAAACCATATCTTAATAATAACGTGGCATTTGTAGATTTCAAGGTATATAATTCTAATAAATCTTCCATGCAGCGCAGCCTGCATTTTATCCTAGGATTGCGAAATGGGTATTAGTTATAAATTTGGCATCCTGTTTTTAATTTTGTGAAGGTTATTAAAAGGGAAAAATTACACCGTAGCTATAAAACTATTGTAAAATCATATTAACTAGAATTAATTTACATTAACATAATGTTTTTGTGGTTAGTGTCTTGTGGTTTCCATACATTGTGGTTTGAAACAGACATGCTAGGCACGCAACTAGCTTGCCTAGTGTACAAGTAAAGTAGACTTACACAGTCTATAAAAATATGAGACCATTATTTCATTTTCATTAACAGTAATTTAAATTAATATGTCCTTAATTTTATAAATAATTAAAGGCTAGCTAGAAGTGAACAAATTATAAGTGCAGTGTAACTTTCAATACAATATTAATTAGATAGTTTACATTTAATTTTAGCGAATTGGTTGTTCGGAGAACGGAATTTGAGGGTGACATGGAAGTGATTGATTCCGTTTTTTTTTTACTTCTCTTTATTTAATAAGTTACAATTTTTAAATCTGCTAATTAATTTATTTAGTTTGCTTTAGTGTGTTTAAACTTAAAGTAAAGAAAGGATGTTTTTATTGTGGTAGAATAATTATGTCGGCTTTATGGCGGCGACGCGGCGAGCCCAGAGAGTTCAAAATAAGTGCCTTGAGTGTGTTAATATAATATTTGACATTTGGATTATATCTATATTAATAGAATCAAATAATGTTAGCAATATTAATGTCATAATGTCATTGAAGCTTCCTAGACACTAAAATCTATATGTTATATTTAATTTATTTTTTTGTGACAGTATATGTTTATACTTAGTGCAAATAAAAGGAGAGTTATTATTTTAGTGTGGCACCTATGATATTAATTTTAGATGGTAATTTTAGCAACAAAATAAAACCAAAGATCCGTCTCAAACATAAACATCATTTAATAAACATTATTAAATGATGTTTAAACGTAATTAAACATTATACATGATAATAAACATTATTTAATTGTTAGCTTCTACATCCATAACTATTTGATGTGTGCTATCCCCCTCCCCTTTAGTATCCTGCAGACACCTCATAATTCAAAATAATTTGTGAACCCAACATCTGAGTGAGGAAAATTGGATTCAGTTGAATTCTTGTGACGTTCAAACAAGGGTAAATGAAGAAAGACACAAAGTATATCAGTTACTAAGCTGTATTGACAACTTATTTTTTATTATTTTGGATCAAAACATCAAGCTGTGACTTGTTTCGACTTCAATGAAATAAAGAATATATCCATGTCCTAAATCTAATGGTGTCATTATTAGTAAACCATCTCTGTTTCAAATAGCGAGTTTAATATACCTTAAAGTTATATATTTTTAATATGCCTTCCAAAAGAATATCGGACAATGCATATAATATCAGAATTATAATTCAATATTATGATAACATAATCTTTCGTAATTATGAAATAATTACGAATAATTAATTAACTGAACATAAGTTCGGTAACCCATTTCTATAAAGAGAGTTTTTACAGTTCATAAATCTATTAAGAGTGTTCAGCCTGGCTGTACAAAACTTTAGGGACCTGTAAAATGGACACAAAACTATGCTCTATTGTATTAAAGAATGGAGAGATGCCTCCGTAGCCAACAGTATTTTTATTTTCCTAAAAAAGCTATCCGTGTTATATATAATGCTAAACATGACTTTTATTGCATATTATTATTCCGCTTTTATTGTTTGACATATATATGTCAAACAATAAATTGTCATTAATAAACAGAATGTAAACAAATCTAGTATTTTTACAAATAAATTGGAAAATTCGCTTATATCGTGGCAGTATGCCACTTATATATAAACCAGTAATATGATATACTGATAAAGTACAACAACCATTTGGCCGCGAAGGGGCCACAAGCAGGCACGGCCCTCAGGGCCGAGATCGCAGCCCTGAGACCTAAGCCCTTTAGTTTTATTTTCAATCAAGTTTGTTATTCAAGTTATACTATCTATGTTCATGCAGTCTGTGTTAATTTATAATCATGTTTTTTTTTATTTCATTGTAAAATTTTGACAATTGAGAAACTTTGTAATTAGGAAACCTCAAGTATGTAAATAAATAAATACATAAAACTAGACATTAATGTTTAGTCTATATAGAGATATAGAAATTTTGCATTGTATTGCAGACAATGCAGAAAAATGAAACAGACATATGAACCAAGTTTAAACCAGAAGCAATGTAATGAACATTAATTTACATAAAATACCTCAAAATTAGTCCTAAAAAACTGATGAATTTTTGCACCTGCAACAAAAAGAAAAATAGAAAATCAATAATTCGCAAAAAATATATTTATATAATGCTACTGTCAAATGGTCATGGTTTTTGCAATCAAGAGAGATAAAATCAACTTAGATGAAAACTTTTAGTGCGAGTAAAACATGTATAACAACACTTCTCTTAATAAACGTTTCAAAAAATGTTGCTTATCCTTAGTTATTAATTTAAATGAATCTTCTCTCAGCCCCCCCCCCCACTCCTTCCATACAAACTGCCTCATAAGCTTAATTTTCTATTAAAAAATTCGCAAACAGTACTTCCCAAATAAAATTCACATTGGGTATATTAAGGTCATAGGAACCTTAGAATATACAAAATAAAAAGTAGTTCAAAATTTCAATATTTATAATTTTAGAACAGGGAATAGTTCTATTTTAGCACTTTTTACCCTTATCTTTAGCGGAAGAACCTTAACCACTCCCCAGAGAAGTTAACTATACGAGAGGTCTTAATGTGATTGTGAGGTCGAATCAAATAAAATGAAAGTCACATAAAAAACAAATTGAAGATAAAATTCATTTTCAATTTTCATTTAAAAGCAATAAAGAAATAAGAATACAATCCAGATGTTAGAAATATTAATTTTGAACCTTAGCCAAAAACGTGCTAAGCTGAATAATGAACACTAAATAATATAAATTTAAAAACAAATATTAAGAAAAAAGATCAAATAAAATATGTCTAGTAGGCTAAAATATCAAAAACACAATAAATATATAAAAGAAAACTATTATTTGGCAGACATATATAAACTAACAATTTTGTAATAGAAATATTTAACTTAACAGCATATGTCTTCTTTTGAACTACATTATTTTGTTATAGACAGATTTAAATTGACAATATAACATGTCTTCTTAACATGTACAACGTACACCACAGCGTATTTAACGATAAGGTGTACGTATACACCATACGCATTAAATACGATTAGGTTCTTGCACCGTATTTGTTAAGTCTATGGAGTGTGATTACGTGATAACGTCTTTTATTGTGAAGGTTCTTTTTTGGTTATAAGGAAGTTTAAAAACAAAAAATATATTTAATTAAGTTGTGATTCCTTTGAATAATAATAAAGTTACACTAAAAAAATAATATTCCAAAAGTTATTTAATGAAAAACGGTAATATTTAAGCGAAAGATTAAAATAAACTTCGACGAGAAGAGTATCCGTTAAATACGATCGCCTCTAAAGGTACATACAAAGTTTCGGGGGATCCATTTAGATTCCATCTCCCTAGTTCTAGCTTATACGATTGGATTCCCTCCCAATAGTTCATACAACTAATATTACCGTATTGAGATATCGTACTTATATATCTGATATCCGATATACGATATTATCGTACATCGTACTGTATACGATCCGCGGATTTAGATGTGTGTGTGTGTGTGTGAACGTTCATTTATCCTTTTGATGAATTCTATTGACCATCTAAGCAGTTATTTGTCAAGAAGATATAAAAGAGGGTATATGTGCGATATATTTTTTAAAATGTAGTAGGACTGATACGATTAAGGTATAAATATTAAAAAAAAATATACATAAAGCTTTTTATCAAAAGAAAAATTAGAGTTTAACCGATTTAATAAAATATTTTAGTGAAAAACGAGAAGAACACGTTAATCGAGTGAAAACAGGTTTTTCATTTATCTGTCTCATCTTGCGAGACTAATGTTGGAGGTCTGGGACAAGTTCTGAACGGGAGACTGTTGGACGCCCCGAGCCTGTTGGAACGATCTAAGCCGCTTTTCATTCAAATGTTATTTCTTTTATTTATGACTTTACTTGGAGTTGGCTGGTTTCCATGGCGGAAATCATGTGATGAGATGGAGCTAAGATGATGTTAACTTGAGATTAAAGTAAAAAGGCAGAAGTCCGATTTTCTAAGTAACAGGTAAAAATTATAGAATCATTTTTACATGCCTGGTGAACAAATTAGAAAAAATTGTAAGCTTCCGCGATTAAAATAAAAACTCGAGTCTTCCATGGAATAACACGTTATTAAGGAATAACAACAAATTTATTTACATAGTTTAACGCCTTATGGCTTCCCCACGAATGTGGAGAAAGCTTACTAAACAAAAATTGCTCTGGTTCAAAAAACAATACCATGCATATAAGAATGATATCAGAAATTTAATATTAGTAATAAGAAATTAAAGCACTAGTAGAATAATTTTAATTTAAAAAAAATAAAAATTAACTTTCCTAGGTTACAACTTAAAACTTTGATGGAAACTAAAGTTGGAACATAATTTCTAAAACTAGGTTTCAATTGTAGTTTCCAGACATATTCTATACTTAAGGTAAAGAATTAAAAGTAGAAGAAAACTACAGCAGCTGTATTTAAATTTCTAATATTTCTCACAAAACCAGAGTCATTTACATTTTAGCTTATTTACTCCCTTTTCATTCAAAGGGGGGAGGGGGTCACAACATTGCAACACGAGCGCAATGCAACATGAATTAGTTTTGAAAAACTAACTGCTAAATTCTTAATACGGAAAATATTCGCATTGAGCCCATATTCTAAAACCAACATAGAAAAACAACAAATTCGAAAAAAACATAGGAGTTTGGTATATCATCCTCTCCAGTGAGATAGATGTTGTAGTTTCTATTCATTTGCCGGAAGTACGAGGATCCAGCTGTGCAGTTTTTAGTAATAAGAATTCGTCGAAAAAATTAGATAACAATAATCACTATAAGCAATATATTCAGCTAAACACTATATAACAGTGATTGCCGCAACCTTGTAGGCCATATTTTTATATATTTCTCAATACTACAGTAGGTACATAGACAAATATTATGTGTTTCATTTAAATATTCCTAAACCGAGATTTTAAAATAGTCATCCGTTTTAGGCAAACACCTATGTTTTTTTCGGATTTATTGTTTTTCTATGTTGGTTTTAGATTATGGGCTCAATGCGAATATTTTCCGTCTTAAGAATTTAGACAGTACGATGAAACCCATTTCATCGTACTGTCGGTGTCGCGCATAACTACCGCTGTGTTACGCTAGGGTGCCGACCTTGGCATATGCATCAGGTACAAAATATCATTTTGATATTGGTGAGCAATTTAAAAAATTTTGAACTTTGGCGGCCTAGAACTTTTTACATTTCTTTTTCCAACGTATATTACGTATCGTATGATAGGGTAAAACATGAATTAACTAGTCATTAAAATTATATTGATATTTAACTTTTAGTTTACAACTATTATAAACAGAAAGTAAAAGGTAT
Organism: Microvelia longipes; assembly: GCA_018340805.1. NCBI lineage: Eukaryota > Metazoa > Arthropoda > Insecta > Hemiptera > Veliidae > Microvelia > Microvelia longipes. Next base: position 47,775,937 of record JACMZG010000002.1, on the reverse strand, counting down.
CCTTACTTACTACCGTATTCTTTAGTTTTCTATTTCCCTTTTGAATTTCTTTTCGATAGATCAATTATTCTTTAAGTCTTGAGTTCTGTTCCTAGAACACCTAATTTTGAACGTAAAGGAATTTAATTTTCTCTTTAAAAGAGCTTTTAAATTAATGACTTCAAACTGCACCGCTAAAGTTGTGACACAGTAACTTTTTGAGGTTGAAACAGGCCTCGAATGATATATTTCATGCCCATAACTTTGTATTTAACAACCTTTCCATTCTTAAAACCGCAAAGAAAACTAACTGAGCTGAAACAAGTCGTATGTTTCATTCAAGTCAAAGTAACTTGTGACCTTTACGCAACATCAAACTTGACTTTGGATCAACTTTACCAAACCTGCTTAATACGTCCCTCTCGTCAGCAAGATAAGACCCAAGAACCAAAAACTTTGGCACACAATTCCCACAACCTCTCGAAATTATGCAAAATTTATCGCCCAACCACCTGTTTGATCTTACGGAGAAAAATAAAATAAAAGTTAGCCTTGATTTTATTGTAATAAGTTGTCACAATAAGAGATCATCCTTCCTTATTTTAAAATTATTTAAAATTTAAATTTTACTTGACAATTACAAATACAGTTATAATAAGTGCCTAAATATTAGCAAGTTTGTTTATAAACAAAGTTTAATAATTGCTTCCTTATTAATAATTAATGTGCCTTTTCATAAAAGGCACGAGAGTATATGAAAGCTACTTTTTATAACTTTTTACAAAATTTAGAGATATGTGTTGTTTAAAAAAAATCATAAAACACTGTAAAATTTAGAGTCTATAAACTCTTACCCTTATACAATAATTTAGTATAAAACATTTTTCTTTTCATATTTTTTTATCAAGCGAGGTTGGTAGGTGGATGGGTGATTGTTGAGATTAAAACTTACTTTTCTCAACTAAGGACGAGCGAAGCAAGTTCAAACATGGACTAAATTATAAATTAGGCTTTTTTATTCTAAGAACAAGCAAAGCTTGTCAAAAATTTGTCAAAAAACTTGTCAATAAAGCTCATCAAAGCACAAGCGGTGATTTGATGAGCAAAGCAAATCCGATAATATCAGTACAAGTTCCGTGGAAGCCTGTACCCGATTTTTTACCATAGACCCTTTTTTCCTCCTCAGATTTTTTACCAAATCTCTATAAATTTTTACAAAGAATATTTTTATTTATATAAATTACAATGATAAACTTTCATATTTATTAAATTATATTTTTTAAATATAACCTGCTCACTATTACCCATAAGCCAGAACAAAGCAGGTTTGCTGACTGTATTGAACTCTTCCGATTAAAATTTAACCTTTCTTTTAATATAATTTTTAAAATAAATCGTAATTTTTTAGTAAACAATCTTATGATTTCAATAAATAATTAGTTTAAATTAAAAATTACTAAATATATACATAAAAATCTATTTTAAGTACAGCTTTTTAAAATTATACATTATGTATATAAATTAACATTTTGTTAAAAATTTATTTTTATCCTTTTTTTATAAATGTATCTGAGTAATCTAAAATTATTGATTGATTGATTATTATATTGCTAAGAGAGTACAAATGAGACAGTCAGATAATGATTTTTGTATATGTATATATATATATATATATATATATATAATATATATATATATATATATATATATATATATATATATATATATAATATATAATATATATATAATATATATATATATATATATTATATATATATAATATATATAATATATATAATAATTAATAATAATAAAATTATATATAATTAATATAATATATATATATATAATATAATATAGTATATAATATATATATATATAAATAATATATAATATATATATATATAATATATATTATATATATATATATAATATATATATATATATTTATATATATATATATATATATAATATTATATATATATATATATATATATATATATATATTATATATATATATATATATATATATATATATATATATATATTTATAGACAGTCAACCCATATTTATTTTTACATTTATTTATTTTAAGTATTTCTATATTTCAAATGGAAGTTAAGCATTCAATTTGAAATCATTGATATTTTACTTTCTGTTGATATAATATTATTAAATATGTTATTTATGATATATTCATTTTAATTGTTTTTTAATTAATTGTTCATTTAATTAAATATTTATCGATACATTTATTTTCTATATAAAGATCACTAGTTCGATGATCTTGTCACAGTAATTATAGAACATATTGATCATTTTAGAGTGACATTAAATGACCTCTAACACCACATTAAAACCACATTTAAAATATTTAATAAAAACTTAATTTCTATATAAAGAATCAGATTAAGACATAAAATTTAAGTCACTGAAGTTTGTCAGATAAGTTTATTTGACAAGCTAAAGTAAATACCCGTTCATTGCCAAAATAACGAGGCATATTGTAAACAATTTAAAACCAAATTTTATGATTTTTTGAGACAAATTGAATCAATTATTTAAATGTTTTTATTTGTTTATCAACCTTGATTTGTTGATGTCTCCTTGATTTTGTTAACTAAATTTATGTTTGCTATATTCCATATTTTTCTTCAGAAAACAGTAGTTTATTTATTATTTACAATAAACAATCTAATACATCTAAAGGTACTTAAGACTATTTTCAATGGTTAAGGCATGATTAATGATAAGTTAGCTAGACAGTGAAGATATTCAAAATCATTACATCGTTTTTAATTATACTGTATATTAACTTTATGGATGCACTTTTAAATTATTTTACTAGGCGGTAAAGTGGCATTTATTGCTGTGGAAATTTGTTTATCGACAAACGATAGCGAGAGAGCAATAAAATTACTTTACCGCATTCTAAGATATGCTATATTTTAAGAGCGCTTTAAAGCTCATCATCCATACTGATTTTTAACTAATCAAATCAGGTGATTATTACTGTGGCTAGTGTTACCAAAGAGAGGTTTGAAAGGAAGCTCTGAAAGACTGGTAAAGAATAAGGATAGGTAAAACGCTGATTTAGATAAATGAGATACAAAACATTAATCTTAACAATATAATATTTATTGTATTTTGAATGATAACTTAAGTGATAAGAAAGCATAAAGACATAAAAGAAGTGGAACTGATATAAAAGGTTTAAAGAAAAATAAACTTTCTACAAAAAAATATGACAAATTTAAGGAAATTAAGTTTTTAATCCCTTTATACTCATTCATCATCGCTGAATGAAGTTTTACTTAAAAGAGACTTAATAACTTAAGGCGTTTACTAAGTCCCTCCTTTACATCATAACTTATTGTTTAAAATTTGGGAGAAAATACATCTAGAAAATCTTTTAAGCATTTTACACAAAAGTAGCTGACTCTGGCAAGTATGAGCCGATAAAGTTTTATGAAAGTAAAAAAATAATAATAATTACATATTTCTATCCCCTGCGTTAGGGGTCGGGAGAACGGCCCCGTAGCCGCATGCGGCTCTTTGAAACATTACGTGCGCACGTATTTAATAAGCAAAATTTATTACAAACATTCATAAAATTAAAACAAGCAAGGCATAGAGTATAGACCTAGAGCAGAGTAATAATATGAATATTTCTTGAACAATCGGAATAATAAGAAACAATAGTTTATTTTCTTATAAATTTATATTACTTCTTTCTTATTTTTCCAAAAGCTCAAGAAATATAAATACTTTTAATCTGTTCTAATTCTATACTCTATGCTTTGGTTTCAATTATTTTAATGTTATGAAAAAAAAGTTTTGCTATTTTATGAATAATTGGTGGTACAGCCGAAATATAATAAATCTTGGAGCCGACCTAGTTTACCTAGTCATGGTTTTGGCTTATGTTAACATTAGCCCGTCCTTTCAACTTCTACTATTCCCCAATGTACTCAATATTTGAAATATTACACATATTACAAATATGATGTATAGAGCGTATAAAATAATACACTATAAATAATAAAAGAAAAGAAGTATCTCCACAAAATAAAACTGTATTGGCAAAGCGAATAAATTACAAAAACAAAAATAAATAAAATAAGCAAAAATAAATAAAATAACTACCGTTTTTATGTAACCGTGTTTATTACGTTTTTTGTAATTTATTTTTGTCTCCATTCATACTTTTGCTCATCTTTTGTTAAATAATTCTTTCGTGTTTTACTTATTTTATTTGCTTGTTTGTTAGGATTTGCACTGATGATGACCTCTAGTTAGGTTGAAAGCGCTTTGCCAATAAAGTTTTATTTTGTGGAGAGACTTCTTTTCTTTTATTATTTATAATGGACTCCATTCACGCTCACTCTAAGGATATAATACACTATGTTTGTGAGAATGGGTTGATGGTAAGCTCGTAGCGAGGGATAGAATAGCACGCTAAATTATATTATGATGCATACCAATCCTGTTTTCGTATAATCTTTACAGAAATGCAAATGCTGTCCTGTATAATACTTTGCAATTCTGACATCATTCAATATCAATATTTTTTAAGCGAGCTTTCGTATTCTACTGACTGCTACTTTAACAATAATAAAATGAATTCCTTAAAATGTTTTTTAAGTTTAAATGGGGCATTATCAGGGGAAAAAATTAATAAATAAAAAAAATTAAAAATATAAACAGTTTATTATTCATGAATAAAAACTTAAATTAATACTAAAAGTAGCCGCACCTGTGACTGAAGTCGTTAAGGCGTCAGTTAATAAATTAACTTTTGACACCACGGAGGTCTGGGGTTCGCATCCCAGGTTACGCTCTCAGTTTATATAAGATTATTGTTCAAATAAATTGTTGCTAACTTTAGATTACTCTGTGAGCATAACAGTTGCCAATACTACTTGACGTGGTTTCCGCAGGGGTTAGCCCTGAAGGGCCGTAAAGCTCTAAACGGACATTATTATTATATTATTATTGTTAATGGTTAAAATCGGGTACGGGGTACCTCGAAACTTTTCCTCGTCACATCGGATTAGCTAAGCTTATCCTCCCAACTTCGGACTTGCTTCGCTCGTCCTCAGGATATACAGTTTATACTGCCAAGTCATGAGTCCTCAATATACAGTTATAACTGCAGCAAGTCATGACTGCTTCGCTCGTCCTCAGCATATACAGTTTATACTGCAGCAAGTCATGACTCGCTTCGCTCGTCATCAAATAGTAAATGCTTTCGTTTCATTCTTAGCGGTCACCCATACAGCACTGACCACGCTCAATGCTGCTTAACTTTTATGATTCAATCAAAATCATGGATATACTTGCCGTGTTGGAACAGAACTTTTTTTAAAATTATTTTAAACAAAAAAATATTTTTACCCGCTGTATTAAAGTACTACAATCCGATTAGATTCAATCTTATACTCATAAGAGAGTATCTGAACTCTGTAGCTTAGTTCACACGCGCTATATGTTTAGAGAATGATGAGAGCTTAGTTTACATGCCGTATTGAATATGATCAAATACGAAGATCGGACCCACTTAGTGAAAGTAGCAACTCTCTAACAAAAACAATAAAACAAAACATATACCACAAAATTTCCAATAAATCTCAAAATGTCCACGGATGCAAAAATTTGTGTAGTTAAGAATAAAACTGAGCCACAAATAAAGTTATTATATTATAAAAGAATATAAACATTTTTACTTAAGCTTTTATAATAACTTCATTATTTTAACTTATAATTCCGTAAATTACGGCTACCTTCACAGCATTCAGCCGTAGTTTATTATTTTATTACTGTCAACTTAATAATTTTATAAGTAATAAAATCATATAAACTTGAATGGAAACATCTTCGATTTGGCAAGATATCAAAAGTACAGATGTACAACGTTAAATGTATATTGCATGTAGAGCTCGATCAAAAGGTTAAAAAAATTACATGCGCCTTAGTTTAGTTATTTTCTAATTTCTTATTAATAAAATAATTGCCAGATTTGTTTATATTATGTCTGCATTTTTTTATACATCTTTAAAAAAGTATAACTTTTATGCTGCGAGGAGATCTATTCATAGTTTGACTGTTTCCTATGTGTTGTTCTTATTAGAAGAGACTTTTCATTCACAAATAATTATGGCAACAGTCGATGCTGATAGTCGACAATTTCAAGCGTTTACATTTTTAGATAATTTTTGTCAGAAAATACGCTGAGGAGGTTATACGGATTTTTACAATTTGTTAACTATTTATTCGGGCATTAAAAAATAAATTGAATTTAGTACATGTGTCTTACCTTAGATAGTTTTAAACGTATATTCAATTTCACCATGATTCAATAAATTCTCGAGGTTTAATGGAATTTTGCAATTTTTGCAGAGTCAATGTTGTGAGTTAATTAAGTCAGACATTTAATTTATTTATATTGTACTCTACATTTCTCATCACAGCAAATATTAGGTGTAGTTTCATATAGATATTTTATCATGAATAGACTTCAAGACATGTATAGGATCGATTTATCTAATAAATTTTCCGATTTGAGAAAAACATAAAATTAAACTTAGTTTAAGAAAGTTAGAGTTATAGTGTCCCATTGATACGTTCGGAAACCCAATCTCGTAGCTTCTATACATATATATATTTTACGGAAAAACACCACCAGTGTTTTCTATATCTGAATAAACACTAAAATCTTAAAACCTATACCGTTGCATCCTTGGTACAATATACTTGTCAAAATATACTTGAAAAGAAAGAAATCTATCTAATTAGTAAGTTCTCCTTGTAAACTACACTAGTTTCTAATCAAAGTGGGTTGGTTCCAAAAATTTAAACTTATCTATATAAGGACACAGATAGATGAATCTAGCACAAAACTAGACCGCATAGATATGTAACCTCTAAACTAATCACTCGAAATTTGTCATTTTCATACAATAGCTAGCCTAGCACTAGCTAAAACTAAACAAAATAATAATATCCAAACAAATCTGTTGTAAGGGTTAACAATCAAATAATTTTGAAAATTTCTAATTTTTAAATTAAACGCTTAAAATAATAATCGACATACATAACTTTCAACTATCTTGGTGGGAGCAAATTAGATTCAAGTTTTAAACCTAACTATTCTGAGAATAGAATAAACTCGAATACAATGGAATAGACGAATTCCTGTACAATATACACAAATCATAACAATCCAACCTCTGTAAACTCGGAATAAATCACTTGAATAACATTTAAACTTTAAACATACTTTATAACTATCAACTTTAAAAATAACTTTCAAAAGAAAAATGCTCCAAGTTTAAAGTTTTTTAAGTGTTATAAGACATCAACCACGTCACTGGGTAGCATAGTTAGCGAGAAGATTTAATTGTACATTTAGATTTATGTCAATCTCCCGGGTCTGGCATTTGAAGGAATGAATTGTTTTGGAAAATGATTTCTTTTGGAATGGATTGTTTGGAAAATCTTCTTTAGACAATATCGAAACTTTAATGTAACAACCGGACATAAATGGTCAATCAAGTATACTATGTTTCGCAGTAGTACCGTTTTGCGCGAGAATGACAAAATAAGTAATTTTAGTATTTTATGCATTTCTACTTAATTATCATATATAATAAAATATAATATTATACTTACTAGTATAATTATTATAAGTTTATTTCAGATATGGCAAAAATAGCATACAGACAAAATATGCACTTGTTTAAAAATGTGCAAGTAATTGCAAAATATTATACTTGATAAACAAAATAATTATAAATTAAAACGAGCGATATTCGCCAAGCATTTAGTGACAATTGTATTCATTAGCCTACAATTATGTTCAATAGATATAAATAAAAATTCATTGCACTATAATTTTCATTAATAAAAATATATTGTTTGATATAGTATCTGCAATTTTAGAAAATTCATACCATTGAACATTTAAAGTATTATGTAAGATAGTTGATAATATATCTAATCGTATGTTATTCCCTTACTAGTTTATTTGTAATGTAAGGTCTAATTCATTAAATATATATGATAAAATAAATATAATATGTACACATTTTTAGAGAATTTCAGCGAATTAACTTTAAAATAAATTCGCTAGTGTGGTAACACGTTTCAAAAAGTACCTCATTATATATACAGTCGGACCTCCATATAACGAACTTCTATACAACGAAAGTCTCTATGTAACGAATTTTTTTACGTTCCCTTGAATTTTGTGTTTAAAAGTGTTTCTATTTAACGAAAAACATTTCCAGAAATAAAGATAAAGACAAGACCCGCAAACTTTCAAGGAATTGACCAAAACGGCACTTCTGTTTTTCTGTAATTTCCCAGAACAATTATTTATTGATTCTCGCCCTGCCTTATTTAATTTTGCGAACTCTTTCTTTACAATTTTCTATGAAATTAGGATTAACACAGCATAGAACTAAAAATCTTTCAGTTTTAATTTGGTATTCGGTCTGACCATTTAGTTTGCGAAACTTTTTATTTGTTTGTAAATCGAGTTTATTAAAATGTCAATACGGAAATCGCTGTCCCTTTCTGAAAAAATCAATTTATTAAAAAATTCTGACGATGGAGTCAAAAACAAAGACTTGTTTCTGAAGTATAAAATCGCTCCTAGTTCTATATCAACAATTTAAAAAAATCAGGAATCTATACTTAGGTTATACGAAACGAGTGGCGATTTTAAAAAAAGTTCTCGAGTATGCAAGTATGAAGACATTGATGACGCAATTTAACAGTGGGTGACAATGTTAAGGGACAAAAATATGCCTGTGACAGGACCGCTAATAAAAGGAAAAGCTGCTGAAAATGCAACTGCGAGATTATTATTCATCCTATATATCCAATAAAAAATCATAAAATAGTACAGAGTTATTTATTTTTTTCAATTTTTTTAATAATTTTGTTACCACATTACGTCTTAGTTACCACTAAACTTTAGAGTTTAGTTTAACTTAAAAAAAGTTTAAAGCATAGCACAATAATGACCATTTTAAGAAATACGCAAAATTTTAAGATTTTTTTTATTCAAATTTATTTTGAATCCGGTAATTTCTTACCAAGCTATTTAATTGCTTGATACATAAAATAAAATTACGATGAAAATATGTAAAGAAACATATAATTTCTAAAAAACTACGATGTAAGAAAAACAATAAGTTAGCAAATGTCTTAGAATTTATTTAGTTTTCAAAGTAGGCATTATAGTAAAACGCTCTAATTAACTTTTTGAAGTTACCAAATGAGGTAACAAAACTACAATTTTTGGATAATAGTTACCAAAATAATAATGGAAAAATTTGAATTTGAAGAGTCAATCTTTACGTGAATGAAACCATTTTCTAAAGTCTAGTACGATATTTCCCTTTGTTACAAGGAGTTATTATTGGTGCATTTGAAATGTTTCACTCTGGATTTTTGTAAGAACTCTATCTCTCGAAAGATTAATATTTTAAGTCAAACTTTATACAAAAATCATCTTAAAAGAGACGACAAACCCTGTTAAATTTATAACACGGAGTCAGCATAGGGTTAAACATTTTTGCTGGCAAAAAGGTCATTATTTATGCTTTTTGCTAGCGAAAAGGTCATTATTTATGCTTTTTGCTGGCAAAAAGGTCATTAATGATGTGGAAAAAAGGTCATTATTTATGCTTTTTGCTAGCAAAAAGGTCATTATTTATGCTTTTTGCTTGGCAAAAAGGTCATTGTTTATGCTTTTTGCTGGCAAAATTTCATTATTTATGCTTTTTGCTGATACAAATACTGATAAAAGAGGTTAGAAATAAGCATATCCTTGTCTTGCAGACTTTTGCCAACTATTCTTCTAGTTTTAATATTGATGACTCAGCTTAAATTAAAAAAATGACTGTTTTATTTTCTAAGCCACACAAGTAGAACTAGACCTCAAATTCGGAGCATTTTTTTTGTTTTAACTCACGCACACAAAAACACAGACATTATAACGAAAACTAATCAGAACAACTTTGATAAAACATCGGTTACGGATTACTTACTATGAACTTAATATTTTTAATATATAACTAAGGTTGTAGGGGAGTAAAAAGTCATATTTACTTTTTCTCATTTACACCGTAGGTATAAAGCAAAAGTATTGTGTATGCAAAAAAATCCGAAACCGGGTTGTAACTTGAAGTATCCGTTTCAGGTGTTTTTAATGCCTTCTAAGTGATTTTTACAAAGTTGTCTGCGCTTCGCTTGTCCTTAGCGATTCAGCAACATATCTTCTGACTCGCTTCGAGTCAGAAGATATGTTGCTGAATAAATTTAACAATTTGTATATTCTAAGGACGAGCGAAGCGAGTCCGAAGTAGGGAGGATAAGTGCAGTGACGCCGATGTATTGAGGAAAAGTCCCGACGTACCACGATACGATGATCATCAAGAAATAATTAACATTTTTGAAAAGGCGATTTACTTATTTACGTACATGACGGAGGCCATTTTGTTTTTCTAGATATCTTTGTGAATATTAGTCTGTAAACATGTTTGTATATGAGAATGAGCATGACCGCATGCATTGCATTAGCTGGCAGGCTTGATAATATCAGATTATGATTTATTTATAGAAAAACATTCAGAATGAAAAAGCAATATTTATTTAATTTGGCTAGCAGCCCATCTAATAGAACACTTGTAGCTTGAAGTCAAATTTGTTTTAATTGCATTAAACTCTCAAGTTAAAGTAATAACAGTTAGATTCCAATAATAACGCGCACAAGAAATTATTTTAAATTTAATTTAAATAATGAATTCTAAAACTGAAATTTGTTCTATTTAGTAAATATTGAAAGACAATAATTATTTCCAGAAAGCAAACTTTATCCGCAAAGCACTCTCAAATCAAAAGTATTAGAATGTTATTTGATACAACCGATTTTGCAGAACATCGCACTGTTGACACAAATTGTGCGAGAGACACCTAGGAAATGTAACAAGCAAAATGCAATGCTAGATTTAGGAACTTTTCCATCATCCGATATTTGTCATCATTGATGTCATGCCTCTCTCCGTTTCGTTACGTCTAACTTATTATGGCACCGACAGAGACAGAATTCACTCTGACCTTCAATTAAAATTTCAAAGAATATGGAAATATTTATCAGAGAGTAGGTAGCAATGCTCAAAGGTAAATGGTCAATGGATAGAAAGTAATGTATCATTTGATACAAAATACTTCACCTTATATTCTTCGGAATTTTAATTGGAGCTTTGAGTGAGTTCAGGTTTTGTCAGCGCCTTGATGAGTTATACTTAACAGAACAGTGCGGTGCATGATATTACGTCGAGCCATCAATGATGGTGAATGTCGAATGATGGAATAGTTCCCATGGGAATTGTAGAGATGTAGCATTGAATTTTGCATGCAATGCTTGTTTTCTGTTGAGAATCCATTCTAATTCTTTAGGAATTCTATAGGAATTAATTCTGCGAAGTTTAATAATTTTTAAACGGTAATACATATCATACGATTTTTATATTACCTTACCTACATCTCCTAATTTAACATCCATTCTCACCGATTAGACTCATGTACATTTGAACTGAATAACTGATAAAAAATGTGATAAAATTTAAATAATTATTATTATAAATTAATAAAAATAATTATCAATTTCATTACAATTATTATCAAAAAGTATAATTTAATGGTTATTTAGATATTAAAATCTTTTCTTATTTTTTTAAAATAAATGTTTTAAACAGATAGGAAAATGCAATTTCTTCAAAATAATTTTATTTAACTACTATTAACCTTGAAAAATGTCAACAGTTTACAAGGGAGCATATACATATATGTAAACCTAATATATACGTGCTGCTGGGTACTACTACTCAGAACACAAATCGTTATTCACTTTAGATTTTTGATCAGTAGATTCAATATGGAATGGAAAACGACAAAAAATGCATTTTGATGAAGTCATAAGTAAAAAAAAAAGAAAAGAACTTTCATACATAAAATCATATATAATAGACCAAGAGCCCAGGGGTGTATTGTTATAAAAAGTGTAATGGCTAGAACCGGTCTCCTCAATTTCGTAAATACCTTCCTGAACAAGGATGCATTCTGCCGACTCGAATCGGATGGTGTCCCAGACAGAGCCTTTGACTCCTAAGTGCGTTCTGCCTGGGGCCCATCCGATACGAGTCAGCAGAATTGCAGATCCTTGTTCAGGAAGGTATTTACGAAAAATTGAGACCGGTTCCAGCCATTACACTATTTGTTAACTTGGGTGGTAAATTTAACCTGTAAAGTGCGTTCTGCCTGGGACACCCATCCGATACGAGTCGGCAGAATTGCAGATCCTTGTTCAGGAAGGTATTTACGAATTTTTTACATCGAACTGTATCACCTTATATCTGTCTCATCTTGATTTCTAATAACTAATGTCTACTTTCATAAATATGTCACCATAATATTCCTGATAGCCATCCAAAATCAATTGAATAACACAAACTATAGCAGGTAAAACCTCAGATAGTCATGTACGAGTATAACCAATAAATGAATCTGGAAATACCTATAGATTAATCTGTAACTAAAATTAGATTTTCCATACCGCCTACGTCAAGTGAAACTAACTACAGAATTAAATCGTTTCAGCTAAATTTTCACTAAACGTAAATACTTAAAATTTTATTAAATAAGAGCATTTTATTAAATTTGAAAAGGTTTAAAGAACAAAATTTAACTCAAATCTACTCACATAACAGAACCTAAATAACTTAATCACTTGGTACACATCAATTTTATGACTTTAAATGTAATGGGATGCTTAGGAATATAAAAACTCTGTTTTTAATTGAAATAAAATGATATTAAGTAGTTTTTTGATAACTTAATTATGACGTCATCAACAATCAGTAAAAAAAGGTTTTAAACAGTTAAAAATACAACTTAAAAACACTCTTAACGAACAATTCAGATGAAATCTTGGTTTAGGATATATTGTGGAATCAATACTTTTCCTGTATATCAACGGTAAAAATTAGAAAAAGTAAAACTGTGGCATAATAGTTAAGTGTAAACTACCATAATCTCTTTGAGGAATTTCTTGACAGATCGCAAAAAATCTTATTTTAGTCTGGCTAAAAGTGGCCTAAAATAGGGATATGATAGCTGTGATTGACATTCCTATACGTAATAAATATGTGATATTTTTTTTGATATTTATGAAACACGAATGTGATATAAGTTTAGTGAATAAATTTATAAAGAATTTTAAAACATTTTAATAGTTCAGGCTATAATAAGGTATTACGAGAAGAGAATTAAGAAAGCTAGTTTGAAAAAATGGGTATTCTTATACGTAATAAATGTATTAAATGGGGTAAGAAATTAATATTAAATAAAAATTAATGAAACAATATGTTGTTATATACATTTATATAATAATTTTAATAATTATAGACATATAAAACTTTAAAATCTTTTAAATAGTAAAAGCTAACTATTAGGTTTGCCAAGAGAGCAAGATTTGAGATGGTTGGCAGTAATTGACGTTTGTATAGGAAAAGCATGGTTTATACATTATACTGTCTATTATTATACTTGGGTTATTGTTTAAATGAAGAGTGACAAGATTATTTTTAAGTTTAAATAAGTCTAAAACAAACTAAAAATAAAGTATGTGGGATGTAAACTAATGATTAAAACAGGCTATACACATATTTGGTTTATGGAATTGATTTAAAAAAAAATTGAAAAATTGGAAAACAGAATCAAAGGAATGTTAAATGTTTTTACGTTTTTACTTATTAAAGCATTCAAGCAATAACAAAACGCCTACTCCCTAGCTATCCGCAGTAAATTGATTAAATAGAAATTTTTGGGCCGGAAATTAAGAACAAACAATTCAATGGTAGCATCAGATTTGGAGAAAAAGTGTTCCATTTTGTTAAACGAAATTTCATATGTTATAAGAATAGGATAAATATGCGATGAGTGGTATTTTTAATTAAAATATCAAATTTTAAACCCAAAAAGAGTATTTTTTTGGACTGGTATGATATATATAATATATATATATATATATATATATATATATATATATATATATATATATATATATATATAACTAATATATACAAATTTAAGATAGGAAACACTAAGAATACTTACATAAAATACGTTTCGTTTACATTAAATACGTTTCGAACTATGTTCTTTCTGACAGAGAGGGACTCAATATATATATATATATATTTTAATTTTTTTGAAGACTGCAGTCCTACATAATGTTGTGAGGGTTATTAAATAAATTAATATTATAAAGGACAGCAGTCTTCAAAAAAAATTAAAATTATATTTAAATTCAAACTTTAGGAATACTTATTTATTATATTATAGATTAAAGGTTATTATGTAATAAATACTTTAATGTGCCATACTACGTTTAAGCCTAAAATTTATATTTTTTACAGCATTTGAGCATGTTTACTATTTTCGATTTTTTACATTTCCTATTTATACTTTTGATTTTCCTTTGAAAAAAAAATCTTATAGGATGGGTGGGACCCAAAAGAGAGTTCAAAATCTTTCCCAGAGTTCCTAGACTGAACAAAAATATTGCCTTTCACGAGACGTTATGACAGTTAGTGTGCATCTATACATAAATGTCATTATTTATGAAATGAGCCATTGATATCTGGCTACCGTAACTCATAGCCTCTGATTGTGGGTCCCAATCATTTAAGGTGCAAGAACCAGACCTTAAAAAACGTGAACCATTTTGAACTTCTCTAAAGCTTCCGCTTTGCGCTGCAGAGAAGGAGTTCCTTAACTCTGTAAATAGCTAGTTTTTTGAAGCACTTTTAACAACTTAATCTAGACATAATCTTAACCTATGTTATTAATTTATAGTACTTAACCTATGTTAGTATGGATTTAATACAATTAAATGATTTTTATATTAAATTTATTTATTAGTATTATTGTATTATTTATTTGTACACACACTCATACATATATACACACACATATACATATAAACATTTACGTACATATACATATATTACTTATACATACATACACACATCTATTTATATATTTATTTATTTGTTTGTTATGTATTATTATTTACTAACTAATTGTAATTATCTTCTATGGGTAATATCAAACTCCCCTCTTACGGCTCTAGGTACAGGGTCCCTTTCTGATAGTTATGATATCTATAAAATACTTTACCTCCAATTTTTGATTTTTGATTTTAGGTTTATATAAGTCGATTAATAAAGTACATTAGAATATATTTTATATATTCCTAATTATACTATAAATAATAAAGAAAAAAACGTAGCCTACCTATCCAGACTGAAGCCATTCATATGATTGCGCACGCTAAAAAATTAATTAACTCTCACAAAAATAAGGAGAGTTAGGGATTTTTTAATTTCTAGAAATAAGTGGTTTCCTGTTAGTCGTATGTAAAACTTAAAGAGGGTATGTTTTGAAGCTGTTTATATGTTTAATAAATCGAGTGTTTATTTATCAAAAATGGATTACCACAACCAAAAATACAATATTTGATAAATGACTTTAAAATGCACAAATGTAGACAATTTTTGAAAGAATTTCGCTGACTTTCCAAAAGTTAAAATGTTTTTGGTGATTTTGCCAAAGCCATAACTTTGGTTGTTGTCATCCAATTTTGATGAATGAACACTCGATTACTTGGAATTTAATCAGCTTTAAAAAAACCTCTTCAAGTTTTGCACACGACTAGCAGGGAACCACTTATTTCAAAAAACTTAAACTTTGTTAAATTTTCAAAAATTTTATCATGAAAGGCTTTATACTGATTAGGCAGACTATATTTTTTCTGCATCATTTAAGGTATATTTTTTTAAAAAATGGTTTAAAACAGTACAAAATGAGTCACATTTTTTCAAGCCCGGTTCATGGACTATAATGGCTCGACCTATTAACCTTCATATTTGGGTTTCTCTAATTAGATCAATGGAAGTTGCCTGCAGTAACACAATTTCATGGAGCCCTTGGCCCTTTTAAAAGCTATAATATTAACAAGAGTATCTGTTTTTACCCCTTTTAATTAGTGAAACTCCTAATAAGAGAATTTCATTCTATTAAAAACTAACGATACCTTCCAATATGAGCGCCATCTACACACGATATTTTTAATAAGATTAAACTTCTAGTACTTATTGTACTTGTGAGGTAGCAATATGTTTTGTTGAATTCTAGTGCTTACTTCAACAAATATTTTGGTAAGAAAAAAAATCTATAATTTGGGTTAAAAAATTAGTCAAGAAGATTAAATAAATTAAGTAAGAGAATAAAACAAAATATAACAAAATTAAGTGAATAAAAACAATTCTACACCAAAAATTATTAGATCAAATCAATTTAGAGATAATTTTGAAAATAAATTCTTTTTGATCTTAAAATAGCTATATCAATTTGTAACATATTTATTTTGGGAAATACCAATTTGATTATTTAATGGTCTTATTAAATTTGTAATTGGTATGAAATAATTTGAATTTGAATATTTGGCGCCAATTTAAGAATTGGAGGGAAACAGTTTGATTTCATTAGTAGTCTTCCCTTAAGTTCTCCTGAAGTTTAGGTTTTCTTTTTATATGCTTTTCTTTTTCCTTTTTGGTTTTCTGGTAGTTTCTGATAGGTTTAGGTTTTTTTTTTAGTTTTCCTTTTTGTATGCTAGGTTGGCTGCACTGTGGTCAGTGACTGAGGGTCAGAGTTCGTGACCTCATGTTCTAGAGTGTCATGTTTTTCAAGTTGTGCTAAGTTTTGCTAGTTTAGCTGCACTTTATAGTGGATTTAAAGAGTAGGACATTCAGTGGATTAATTTGGGAATAAAATAATCCCAAAGACTTCGCTCTTGGACTAAGCTAGGCTTCAGGACTAGGCACCAAAATAAAGCTTTGGTGATAGGCGATCTCTTGGCAGATTTTAGGCTCTTTTTGTTTTGAGCCACAGTTAATTAATCATTTGTGAGATTACTCACAGATCGAGGTTTGAGATTTTATTCATTCTTCCTCCTTTACAACCTGGGTTCGCGATTGGTGAACGGTTTTGGGAGTACAAAACCAAATCACCACAACCTCATCCTTCCTCACCAGTTTTCTTTTTATTTTTAGATATATTTTTAATTTCCTTTGTTTTATGTATATACCTTTTTACCTTGTGCCCAAAATTAATATTAGGTTGGTGGAAGACCACTAATAGGAGCTTTGTGATGGGGACCCAAGGTATACCATACTCAGTTCAGTTTATCATTTTGTTTTGTATAATTAATTTAAGTAATTATGATCAGACAGTCATTAGAGTCAATAATTTATTTAATTAAATTAAAACTAGAATCATTTAATTTTCTTTTAGTTCATTTTGCGACTGTTCTGATAGTAGGTAGCTTTTGTTTATTTCTGGGCAAACAGACATTTATTATTGTTCTTTTTAAGCTTAATACACATGCTGTTCCCAGCTTGAAACTAAATCACGTTAGTTATTATTTAAAATACGATCCCTAGATCTATGATCTACATTTATGTTCAGTCCAAATTCATCACCTCCCCAGTCCCAACCCTCTTTCCTTTAAGTCGGTATTCCCTGTTCACCGACTGCTCTCGTCATTCTCTAATCCTCGAGTGTGTTGTCTTAAGAACTAAAATCTACCAAAGATTTACCATTATCACCTCGCCTCGTCCGTTGTTTTCTTTATCATTGTGTATTCTTCATTTATTTTATGAGAACAGATTCATGAACAGGGTGGCGCTCATTTTGGCTAAGGTCAGTTATCATATTGGTAAGATCAGTGTTACTAAGTGGCAGAGACATACTAAGAGCCTACCCCCTTTTGCAAGCCGTCTTGAGTTGGGCATAAACGTTTGTTAAAATTAATTTAAAAATACATTTTTTGGAAATTTATATATTATTTTTTTAATCATATTAAAGATTTATTTAGAGTTTTAGAACTTAAGAAATGTATTCTTAAATATATTCCAAAGTGATTATAAAAATAACTTATTCTCTTATTATAAGAGTAAGGTAAGCAATAAAAAATAAACCATGACCTTATCATCAATAATATTTTGCCAAATATGAATAACACAATGATATTTGTAAAATAAAAATACTGAATTCATAAAAATTATCTATGAATTATGATTTTACGTATTCCTTCTTTCATCCATTTATATTACCAATTCATACTTATACTACTTGTAAGGTACTTATACTACTATATACTTGTATAAAGCAGTATATTATTATTATTATTAATTATTTTATAAGTTGTGTAACTATTATACTCCTTATAGTACTTAATAAACTTTAATCTAATTCTAAAAATTCCTCAGTTTTAAATAATTATCCGTATTTAAAAAATTAAACTCATTCCCTAAAAATTCCAAATTATACCTTTGCAGACACTCTCTAGTAAAACAAGAGAATATAACTGCCTAAGTATTGTGGTACATCAATCGTATATACACCAGAAGAAATAATATTGAGTGATCTTGCAGTACTTAAGATATTTAAAATTATCTAAATGAAAATCTGATTGCTCAAATAAAGCACTTCAGTAAAACAAGAATTAAAAGACAAAGTACCACAATACGGGCTGCTATCTTAACTGGACAATTTAAGTGAAACTACTATGATGTCACTGCTATAACAAGAAATACCATCATAATACGGCAAAATATTCTAAAATCAGATAAAATAAGATAAATTGATGTAAAGCAGCCTACAAAGTAGTATTCCAGGAGCGCCGAATGAAAAATTAACCATTAAGTTTTGTTTATCTCATGAGAGTTCATGACTAATTGCTGGATATTATTAATAGAAGATCAGATTTAGTTACTTAAGTAAGTCTGACTAACTTATAGCCTTTCATACTTAAAATATATCATGCGTACCAAACAAATTAAAATTTTGAACTTTATATTTGAAACAAATATCTGTATTGTTAAAAATATTTATATATTTTTTTTTAATTTGGTTCTTGCAACCCTTATCCAACATGATGAGGGTTTAGTAAAAACTCACCGAGCCGGTGAGTTTTTACTAAATAGTTATGTCTTAAGAAAACAGAGAGCATAACCTAGGATGCGAACCCTAGTTGTATAAATACTGACGCTTTAACGAGGCGGTAGGTTAAAGTGATGTCTGATGTCACTCATGATTCAATTAATATAGATAATAAAGCTACTAGTTGTTACAAATTTAATAAAATGTTGCTAAAATTTAATAGCTTTTATTAGGACGACATAAAAAATAAGATAAAATAATCAAAAAGTGATACCTATGTATAAGTAGTCTTTGATAAAAGGTGTAGGTGCCAGATTCACTAATTTATAAATAACTCGCTTCCCACCACAAATTAGGATACAGGCGACCATCTTGCAAAGGAACGTCATTTTGGAAACCGCTTAAATAATTATTATACATTTAATAATACTCATATACACAGCTAACAAAATTTAAAATCTGCCAAATAAGGTATGCTTGAGGTTAAAATATACAAATAAGTATTTAATTAAAAAAAATAAATAAGACTATTTTTTAATCACTTTCAGAACACTTTTAATAAAAATAAATAATCCTTAATTAGTGATAAATATTTTTTTTTAAATTTAGTACAGCAAGTTACTCAATAAAAATAAATAACAATTAAAAGTGACAATAACAAAACGCAGCGTTATCACTGATACCGCATATCATTGATAAGAAGGAAATTGTGCAATACTGTAAAATGACCCACAAAACATTACATATTGACCCATATTTAACACAACTAACCTTAAGAATTGTAAATACTACCTCTCTTGCAATAGTGTGAGTGTAATCATAATGATAACAGGAATTTATTTTTCTAATTATTTTTAACTGAGTTAAAATTGTTTTTATCTTTTAAGAGATGCATACCTAGTTTGTGTATTTTTATTTTGCAAACGTTTGGAAATAAACAAATAGACGTACAAATTTTTGTACGTCGGGACAAACCTTTCCTACATTTTTAGTGTATTTACTTGAAAATGTTGAGAAAGAAAATAGGTGTCGGCGAAACACGGAAGAAGAATGTTTGTGAATCTATAAACAAGCTGGGGTTTACAACAGCTTAACAGGTTAACAGTAACGGTGTAACATGGTAAGTTAGTAAATAAGTGCACCCTTGAATTCACTGTTTATGTAAGTCTTGAGGTAAGCTATGTCCACCTATAAAGTAAGTTATATGAAAAATTGTCAAAAAGAGGTTTAAACAGTCTAGTCTATGTCTTATTATTAAAAGGGACAAAGTGAATTTAGGGGGTCTAGTTGGGGACCTAAGAAGAATAAAATATGACCCACAAGGGGAATGAAAGAAATTTAAGGTACGTGTGAAATTAAAGTTTAAGAATGTCCTTTTAATAATTCCCGCCTCCACTGCAGACTTGACTCGTAAACGTTGGCATAGCTTATAAATAATTCTGGTGCGGAGAACTGCAAACCAGGCGAATTTTCTTTGCAATGCGTTCTTGCTCAATAATCCATAATACATTTCTTGATTTAAGTGTCCAATATATGCGTTATATCGGCACCCAATATTTCGTGATGAGGGATCTCTGAAACGGACTTGTGTGCCCTGCCAGACTTTGAGCCTGCTATGAAGGCTACTTTATCAGCGAATCATTTCAAATATCATTTGCTAAAACAGTACTAATGAAAATAAAGGCCTTTTTCCTTCCTTTTGGACGTAAAGTGAGAATCAGTCGTGATTGATAAATCCGTTAAAATAGATGTAAAATTTTAGAAGCAAGAGTGGAATAATTTAAATTTAAATAGATAGTTTCACGATTTTAATAAATATTTTTAAATTAGAATAAATTTAAATCAAGATGCAGTTTTATGCGATAACAAGCTATAATATCAATGCAACTAGATTTTTTTATTACACTAATACGTAAGTATTTCAGATAATTTTATTACTGATTATTAGTTATGGTTTTTTTATGAGGCAAGTAACGTGCGTAAAAATATTTTTTGCAAAATATTTGTTAATGAAATAACGAAAATTCATTAAAAAATAAAATTCATGATGACAATAGTTGACTCCGTACAGAGACGGACGACACTAACGCACAATTATGATACATTTTTTGACATTGAGATCAATGTCTAAAAAATTATTAGCAGTTCCTTATTTTTAATAATGCGCTAAACAAAAGCTATAAAGTAATAGTATATTATGCTACTATGCAGAAAAATGGAATTTTGCAGACGAGTTTCACAAATTAGCCTCTGCCCGCCTGTATATATTAGCGGATGCTGTAATTAACCCAGGCTGGTAATTAACCCATTTGACTGAAGAGGCAAAGCCGGTTAGTTTTAGGTACCTAGGACGTTAGATAGGTAGTTCTAGGTACCTAGTTAGTTACTAGGACCTAGGACTAGGACTAGGTAGTTCTAGGTACCTAGGACAGGTTAGTAGGTCTAGACTAGTAGTTCTAGGACCTAGGGTTAGTTCTAGGTTACCTAGGACTAGGTTAGTTCTAGGTACCTAGGACTAGGTTAGTTCTAGTACCTAGGACTAGGTTAGCTCTAGGTACCTAGGACTAGGTTAGTTCTAGGTACCTAGGACTAGGTTAGTTCTAGGTACCTAGGACTAGGTTAGTTCTAGGTACCTAGGACTAGGTTAGTTCTAGGTACCTAGGACTAGGTTAGTTCTAGGTACCTAGGACTAGGTTAGTTCTTAGGACTAGGTTAGGTACCTAGGACTAGGACTAGGTTAGTTCTAGGTACCTAGGACTAGGTTAGTTCTAGGTACCTAGGACTAGTAGGTACTAGGACTAGGTTAAGGTACCTAGGACTAGTACTAGCTAGGTTACTAGGTTAGGTTAGTCTAGGTACCTAGGACTAGGTTAGTTCTAGGTACCTAGGACTAGGTTAGTTCTAGGTACCTAGGACTGTAAAAAGCGTGTTATTCATTGCGGGTTAATGACGTTATAAAAAATATTTTCCGATTAGCACATCTACACCTATAGACTGTTTTAGCGAATTTTCATAATGAAAATGACGCTTATGAGGTTGTTCGGATGACGGAAGTTGAGGGTGGGAGTGAGCGGAATCGGTTCCTATTGGCTTCCTGATAACAAAAAAATATGTCCGAAAAAAGTTTATATATATATATGTATATATATATACATATATAATATATATATATATGTATAAATATATATATGTATGTAAGAGTTTCTACCCTTTCGTATGGCGAACGATAACTCTCGAAGGCATTCTCAAATTGAAACGAAACTTTGCAAATCGCGAGATGTTGTGGAGGTTACGAGGCCTATTGTTTATAAAAACATTATGACGTCATGAAAAAAATTTTTTTTTTAAACTTGAAATGGCTTTAAAACAAGGTATTTCGTGTTTAGGTAGACAGCTAGCTGAATCGATTAAGACCAATTTCAGCTGAATCGAACCATCACAATTGGCGCAAACAGTATACATATATATATAATGTTGTATATATGTATACGTCCATGTCAAAGACTCGTACGATATCTGTTGGGTTCAGTAGTGTTAGAGGATGGGGATATAGTATAATTGAAGGGCCTCTACCTCTTGCTCCATCCTGGTAAGCCTGCTGTCCTAGAGAGACAGGACAAAAATGGCTTCCACTAAACCACGGCGAGCAAAGCAGGCCCGTAAAGCGGAAGAACTCGAAGTAGTCTTTATATGGTCGAATTCATTCTAAAACGATTGCGACCGGTTTCAGCTCAATCAGACAATCCTAAGCCTAGATAAACAATATTAACATAGATGGTTCACTCCCGAGTGTAGTAGGAACACTCAATCGACAAGTTTGTGTTTATGATTTAAGTTGGAGGCCTCATCACTAGAGTCTTGAATAGCGCTAGTAGTAAAAATATATTTGCTCTATTCTCTACTAGATTGTGCTGTAGTATTTGTTTTAAATACAATCAGTTGCCAATCGTTTAGTAAAATAAAATAAAAGTAAACAAAGATCTATGGTATGCTGTAGTATTCGCGATATATTTTTGTTTTATAAAACTTGGGGCCTCATCACGCGAAGCAGCACCATTGTTTTCTTAAAAAAAATAACAATAATTAATTTTCAGTGTTTTAGACTTAAGATTTAAATTTACTATCTGAATATAACATATCGGGTTGGCGCAAACGGATAAGTAAAGGAAACAAACCAAAATTGAAACTCTGACATTAGAGGTTCAAATCCAAGGGGGGACGACAGAATGGGTGAAGTAAGAGTGAGAAATCAATTTTTTTCACGTTTTACCAATTTTTACGAAATTCTTATAGAGCTTTCTTGGGATCACTCATCCATCGACTCCTCATCATTCTAGCGCTGAAAAGCGGACGGAAAGACTTGATTACCCTCAACAGCTCGTTGTTTGGTTGAATAAAAATAAATAAATAAAAATGTCAGAAATAAAAATATCTGACAGTTTCACGTTGTCACCACTAGACTGTACAACTTGAGCCTCCTGCATCCCATCAACTATTTTTTTAAAAATCTTTGAGTGAGCCATCTATGTTAATATTGTTTATCTATGATCCTAAGTGACAGAAACGGTATTTTTATTAAAAACAAAAGTCAGAAATATATTTTTGTTTATAACGCTTGTTAGTTTAATATATAAGCATACTAATTAATAATAAAGTATTAATAAAATCTTAATTAGTAAAATCAAATTTGTGAGAAAGCCTCTCAGGCCCGCGAAGCGGGCCTGTGTGGAGAGGCTGTGAAAATTCGCTAGGTACATGGCAAAATGCCATGTAACAAAACAATAATGAAACAACACATCATACAAAACAACAAACAATGTGGCCGCGAAGCGCCACAGGGAGGCCCCGGCCGCGAAGCGGCCCGGTGGGCCGACCGCGGAGCGGACGAGGCGCGAAGCGCCGAGGTCGCGTAGCGGCTACGGGCCGAAGGCCCGTATTTTTACTTCAAGCCTTTCTAAGTTTTAACTTTTCCTATATACCTACGGTATAAATGAGAAAAAGTAAAAATAAATAAATAAAACTTAATCAAATTTAATATTGTTTTAATAAGTTCTGACACAGAGTGCAGAACTGGGATACACCCGTTTAACTTTTAAAGAAAATTGTTTACTGTCTAGTTTAATCATGAGTTATATGATTTGTTAAATAATTTTACATCAAAATAGTTATTATAAAGTTTTGCTGTCTTGGTAAGTCGGTGTTTTCCTATTTGATAGTTTGGATGTCAGGTACCTTAGAATGAAATTCACAGTGTATAGTTAAGTTGTTTTTCATGTAAGTCAGCATCAGATAGCAAAACAGAGAGGGCAGGAACAGAATTCTCTGATTCTTGAATATTCCCCACATGATTGTCAAGGACTTAGAACGTGATTTGATCCCTTCATCAAAGCTTTATCTTCCTAATGTGTAAATGACAGATATGACTTGAAATATAAGAGAATATAATTATAGATTAATTAGATTTGACATATATGACAAAAATACATTGGTTAACACAAAGATTATAGATGTTATACAAAAATATCTAGGGTCGACGAGAAAAAGCATATAAGTCATTATTATATTTTTGTATATTATTAAAGTTAGATATAGTCATAATGTATTTTTACTCATTCATCTTATTTAACGATAGTTTTGACTTAAGTGGTTTTTAAATTTGGTTAAGTAAGGTCTGAGAAATACTTAAATCGTAAAAAAAATTGAAAAATGTGACATGTGCTTTTTCCCGCTGACCCTAGATATTACTTAAATATTGCTTTCTTATGTTATTGACACAGGAATAACATAATTAGTCTTAATTAATGAGTATAAAAACCAAAATTAGTATCATGATAACTCGAAAAATCCGAAAACGATATTTGGTTAATGATGATCAATTTTGGATATTGATGGCCGTTTTTAATTACTAAATCTTTGGACGATAAAAAGCCAAAATAAACAGTAACATAATGTGAAAAAAACATTTTTTCTATTTGTAAACAATCATGAAATATGATGGATTGAGCTGTGGAGTGATATGATAAGAAGAAATAAAACTAAAAAGTATAGTACAAACTTGAGACAAGTTTGTACCATTAGACTCACTGGTAGACAACTGATCTACTTTTTAATAATCACCGGCACTAATGATGACCGTTAACGATTGAAAGTCGGCTTTGTTATTTGTAATTATAATGAGTGGAGAGACGAAAACTTGTTTAATTATAAAATCTTAATTAGATATTTTTTAGTTTAAATGCACTAAATAAGTTAAAATTATATAGATGACTTGGCAACATTAATCAAGTTAAACGACATTTTATTGAATTTTAACATATTCGGATATTATAATACATGAAACATTTAAGTGTAGTGAGTATTAAATAGTTCTGATTCTAATTTGTAAAAATAACATTTGTAAAACATGCATTGTATTAAATATTACAGCATTTATTTTAACATTCCTTAATATTGTATTATGGTAATTTATTTCTGCATCTATACGACAGTACATTATCATTTGACCACGATAAATCATTGAAATTTATTGCACCGTATTATGTGTTTTTAATCATGCAGTAAATTAAATACCCCCTTTTATTTTAGGGTGGCAAAACAGAAATAGAGTGAGAACAGATAATATATATAGAGAGAGAAAGAAGTATAAAAGGCAACATACTTTTTTTTTGTAATTTCTTTTTGTTTCCCCATTGTTTGTTTTCTCTTCTGTTTATTTTTTCTTCTCATTTTTCTTTTAGATTTTTTATTTAGATTAGGCATTGCCAATGTGTTACACGTCTAAAGAAAATCTTAGATTAAATACTTTGGTTAGGAAATTCGCAAGGAGAATGTAATAAATAGCCGCGATGTTTTTATACGCCGCGATCAAAAGGGCAACTACGCTGATCATCTATGTGAAGGAAGACAACAGAGTTGCCGCCCGCTAGTGTGCGTTAGAGTTCCTCGCTATACGGAACGCTGTATACCTCTAGCCGCCGCTCTCTCATGCAACCGCCAAATATCTACACCCGCCATATTAAACTAAACAGGTACCGCAAGTTTCTACACATTCTCTCATCCAATAACCGCTATACCGCCTTCCCTTTATACTATATTTACTGTTCTCTAACATTCATGTGCCCATTTAAATACCCAATAGAATCAGCATTTTACACTTATTTTGGTAGAGCTTTACTTGGCCCTATTGCTGGGTTAAATAGCCACCATAGTTTGGTCCTTCGAGCCGGATTTTTGGTTATTTTTTGGGCAAATTTGGCTTTAATTTTAAATTCACTTGAATTGTTAAAGAAATAACGTTTGACTTCCATTTATTATTTTAATATTCTATGCAGAACGTTAATGTTTTATTGTATAATTTTAATTATATTGTTTAATGGTCTTTGCTCTATTTACGCATATCTCAGTGGAGTTTATTATTTTTATTCTAATTAATGATTCTTTTTATTTAAATACGCGAAAGATTTTTATACTTATAATTTGTTTTAAATTATTATTTTCTTATAAACTATTATTTTGTTTTATTTCAAGTTTAAAGTGTTTTATAAACTATCATAGATTTATAATTATTATTATCAAGTTTATATTTATAAAAAATATAATCTTAATATTTAGTAGAGATCGGTTGTGTGAGGTAGAATTTGTCTGGGGACTGGAGGGGGTTCCGACTCGCCCCTGGAGACTCTGGCTGCGTGCGCCCCGCTACTACACGTACCTCCCCCGCCTTCACAAGTATATAGGAGTATATTACGCGCCCTTCTCACCGCCTCGCCCGTTTCACCTCTCCCCGCGCGCCTACACAACCTGCACCTACTTTTGCTATCTCCGCTTCTAGTGGACCGTTTTTCACCGGACCAACGACATTCTTTTTGTTTTTCTTACTTATTCTTTTTCAAGGGGTTTAATTATTTTTTCTTCAAGATTTTTATTATATTTTTTTTACAATATTTAGGAGTTGTATAAAATCATTTTATTTTTTTTTTCGTTTATAATTTTGAATAATGGAAGAAAAGCGTAAGCAATTACGAATTTTGGAGAGTAAGAAAAATAACTGTTTTCAACGTGCACAACAACTTTACAATCTAATTGCGACAGTGAGTACAGACCCAACCGCGAAAGAACATTTTATTATCCGTTTTCAAACTATTGCTGAAACTCGAGCTCAGTTTACGTGGACAGGATAAATACATTGGCTCTGGATATAGATGACCAGCAGGAGCCTAATTTTCAGCCTCTTACTGCCTTCGACGATCTTTACGGTGCCATTACCATAGCTAATGATAAATTAGAAGACCACCTGACCAACCACCCAGAGTTTACATTAATAATGATAATTCAGGATTGCCGCGTATAGACATCAAAAAATTTTCTGGTAAAATACAAGACTGGCCGGAATTTCGTGATTTGTTTCAGGCACTAATAATCAATAATACATCACTTTCGAATGCTAAAAAGTATTATTATCTTCGTACTAAGTTAGAGCCTGATGCGTTAAGAATTATTAGCGGATATCGCTTTCTGCTGAACATTTTCATCTGCCTGGACTGCCTTAACCGAACGTTTTGAAAATAAGCGCTTGCTTGCTGCACACTTCTTCGAAGATATATTTTCATCTGAGAAACCGCCTTCACAACCTTCAATAAAAAGTCTTCAGTCGTTTTTAACTCACTTTAACGAAGCTGTTGTAGGTTTAGATAATTTAAACATCGAAAATAAAAGTGACTTAATTATTCTTAATCTTGGTCTGAGAAAGTTAGATCCTCAGACTGTTAAGGCGTTCGAAAACGAATATGTTGAAACCGATTTTCCGAGATATGATGACCTGGTTAAGTTTGTCAAAAACCAGTTGAAAGTTCTTGAACTTTCTGGTGTTGAGCGTTCGTCTCAAGCATCTACCTCTAAGAATTTGGCCAGTGATAATAAAAATAAAAGTCCTAAAAGAATCCTAGTGACTAACTCATCATCGTCTTCTTCTCAAGGCTTACCTGCTACTCCATCTTCACAACCCGCAGCGCATAACTTCACTTCTCCTTCACAAACCGCTTATACCGCACCCGCGTTTACTACCAACTCTTCACCGCATAATACTTCACAATATGCACCTTGCCCCTTGTGTCAGGTACCGCATCCCTTGTTTAAGTGTTCTTCGTTTCAACGTTTAACTCCTGAACAAAGGCTACAACAAGTTCAAAGGTTGAAAGCTTGCAATAACTGTCTTTCTTTAACGCATTCTAGCAGGTATTGCCGCTCTACTACTCTCTGCTACCGGTGTAACTCGCGTCATCATACCATGCTTCATCTGGAAA
Organism: Microvelia longipes; assembly: GCA_018340805.1. Lineage (NCBI taxonomy): Eukaryota > Metazoa > Arthropoda > Insecta > Hemiptera > Veliidae > Microvelia > Microvelia longipes. Next base: position 47,747,579 of record JACMZG010000002.1, on the reverse strand, counting down.
GAAGACCGCTAGCTAACTCTCAAAGTAATAACGCACCTAATAATACTTCGACTTCATCCGCGACAGCACAACCTCAAACTTCATGTCTTACAAGTCCAGAGCAACTGATAACCACCAACAGTGTGGTAATTTTAGGAACAGCATTGATCCATGCTAAGGCTAGTGACGGTCGGTATATTCCTATCAGAGCTCTGATCGATCCCGCATCTACACGCAGCTGTATTACTTCACATTGCGCCGCTATTCTAAAACTACCAGTTACTGAAAAACATCAATCGTTCTCAGGTCTTGGAAACGTGCCTGTAGTTGCCGGCTCAGGAATCACAGAGTGTGTTATCAAACCTAGAACCCGCTCGTCTCCACTTTTAAAAACTAACGCTATAGTTATTCCTGAAATAATAGGACCTACTCCGCCATTTTCACTTTCTAGCCAAGTTATTAGCAACTTCTCTCAGTTTAACTTAGCTGACCCGCATTTTGGTGAATCAGGACCGGTAGACTTCCTGCTAGGAGCTGACTTATTTTTAAATATCTTGCCTACTAAGTCTAATAAGTTTGTCAGACAAGGTGTGCTAGAGACTATTTTTGGAGCCATCATCATGGGTCCTTTACCCGCGTCTGAAGATCAAGAAAGCATTACATCTTTGTGCACTTATATCTCTGATGACTTACCTTCTTCACTTAACCGATTCTGGCAACTGGAAGAAGTGCCTTCCGCACCGCTGAAGAACCCCGAAGATGACGTATGTGAACAGCATTTTCTCTCCACGTATAGTAGAACTTCTGAAGGTCGCTACATTGTACGCTTACCGTTTCGGAATACCGAGTTAAAGTTTCCTCAATCCCGCGAAGTTGCCTTATCTAGATTTTTATCTCTTGAACGAAAATGAACCGCAACTCTGAACTCAAGGAACAGTGTTTCTCATTTCTTAATGAATACGCTGATTTACGTCATATGGAGCTCAGTACTCAGGAAGCAGAGTATTATTTACCTTACTTCTGCGTTCACAATCCTCATTCCTTATCTACACCTGTACGCGTTGTGTTTTGATGGCAGTGCTAAGAAGACTCACCTGTCATTAAATTAGGCCTTATATCCTGGTCCTAAACTGCAAAAGAGGTTCCTGATGTGCTCAAATAACTTATAGACTTCACCAACTTCGTATATTTGCTGTGATATTATAAAGATGTTTCGGCAAATACTTCTTCACGAAGACGACCCCGGAAGTATGTCCACATACTATTTAGGGAAACACTCGGAATACCGCTACAAGAAATATCAGCTTAATACCGTCACGTATGGTTTAGCTCCCGTCACCATGGCACGCACCAAAGAGTTTTAGGCCCGTATTCAGAATCATTTTAAAAAAATCTCCTCCTAGGTTGTTCCTAGCTTCTCCTAGGTTTCCTACCTCCTAGGCCTAGCGGTAATTCAGAATCAGTTTTTTGAAAATCTCTCCTAGGTTGTTCCTAGGTTGTTCCTAGCTTCTTCCTAGCTTCTTCCGTAGCCTTCTCCTAGCTTTTAAAAATCAACCCTAGGAATGATTTTACNTGGGCAATTTCTTACAATTGTCGTTATTTAAGAATTTTTAACCCCTATGAAGCATAACTGGCAAATTTCATTACTATTATCCAATTATTTAGAATTTTTAAACTACAATAACCTGTGCAATTCCATAACTATGAAGCCATTATGTAAAGTTTAAATGACATAACCTGTGGCAATCCATAACTATTGAATCCCAGTTTTTAGAAGTTTTAACTTAGAAGCATAACCTGGCAATTTCATTACAATTAGGTCAGTTTAAAAAGTTTTTACCCAACTGATACAAAAACCTGGCAATTCATAACTATATCATTATTTAGAGATTTTTAAATCAGAGCATAAAGTGCAATTCCATAACTATTAGCCCGTTATATAGCAGTTTTTAAAACTGAGAGCATAACGGGGCAATTTTCATTTCCAGTTATTTAAGATTTTTAAACTGAGAGCATAACCTGGCAATTTCATTACAATAGTCCAGTTATTTAGAAGTTTTTTAAACTGAGAGCATACCTGGCAATTCCATAACTATTACCAGTTATTTAGAGATTTTTAAACTGAGAGCATAACCTGGGGCAATTTTTACTATTAGTCCAGTTATTTAGAAGTTTTATACTGAGAGCATAACCTGGGCAAATCCATATACTATAGTCCAGTTATTTAGAAAGTTTTTAAACTAAGAGCATAACCCTGGGGCAATTCATAACTATTAGTCCAGTTATTTATTTAGAAGTTTTTAAATGAACATAACCTGGGCAATTCCATAACTATTATCCAGTTATTTAGAAGTTTTAAACTGAGAGCATAAACCTGGGCAATTCATACTATTAGTCCATTATTAGAAGTTTTTAAACTGAGAGCATAACCTGGGGCAATTCATTACTATTAGTCCAGTTATTTAAAAGTTTTTTAAACTAAGAGCATAACCTGGGGCATTCCATAACTATTAGTCCAGTTATTTAGAAGTTTTTAAACTGAGAGCATAACCTGGGGCAATTCATAACTATTAGTCCAGTTATTTAGAAGTTTTAAAACTGAGAGGCAATATACTATTAGTCCAGTTATTTAAAAGTTAAACTGAGAGCATAACCTGGGGCAATTCCATAACTATTAGTCCAGTTATTTAGAAGTTTTTAAACTGAGAGCATAACCTGGGGCAATTCCATAACTATTAGTCCAGATATTTAGAAATTTTTAAACCTAGAGCATAACCTGGGGCAATTTCATAACTATTAGTCCAGTTATTTAGAAGTTTTTAAACTAAGAGCATAACCTGGGGCAATTCATAACTATTAGTCCAGTTATTTAGAATTTTTAAACTGAGAGCATAACCTGGGCAATTCCATAACTATTATCCATTATTTAGAAGTTTTAAAACTGAGAGCAAAAACCTGGGGCAATTTCATAATTAGTCCATTATTTAGAATTTTTAAACTGAGAGCATAACCTGGGGCAATTTCATAACTATTAGTCCAGTTATTTAGAAGTTTTTAAACCTGAGAGCATAACCTGGGGCAATTTCATTACTATTATCCAGTATTTAGAAGTTTTTAAACTGAGAGCATAACCTGGGCAATTTCATAACTATTAGTCAGTTATTTAGAATTTTAAACTAAGAGCATAACCTGGGGGCAATTTTATTACTATTAGTCCAGTTATTTAGAAGTTTTATACTGAGAGCATAACCTGGGGCAATTCCATAACTATTAGTCCAGTTATTTAGAAGTTTTTTAACCTGAGAGCATAACCTGGGCAATTCCATAACTATTAGTCCAGTTATTTAGAAGTTTTAAAACTGAGAGCATAACCTGGGCAATTTCATAACTATTAGTCCAGTTATTTAGAATTTTTAAACTGAGAGCATAACCTGGGGCAATTTCATACTATTAGTCCAGTTATTTAGAAGTTTTTAAACCTGAGAGGGGCAATATACCTGGAAGTTTTTAACTGAGAGCATAACCTGGGCATCCATAACTATAGTCCAGTTATTAGAAGTTTTTAAATGAGAGCATAACCTGGGCAATTCCATAACTATTAGTCCATTTATTTAGAATTTTAAACTGAGAGCATAACCTGGGGCAATTCCAAACTATTAGTCCAGTATTTAGAGATTTTTAAACTAAGAGCATAACCGGGCAATTTCATAACTATTATCCAGTTATTTAGAGTTTTTAAACGAAGAGCAAACTTTTCCATTACTATTAGTCCAGTATTTAGAGTTTTTAAACTGAGAGCATAACCTGGGCAATTTCATAACTATTAGTCCAGTTATTTTAGAAGTTTTTAAACTGAGAGCATAACCTGGGGCAATTCTATAACTATTAGTCCAGTTATTTAGAGGTTTTAAACTGAGAGCATAACCTGGGCAATTCCATAACTATTAGTCCAGTTATTTAGAATTTTTAAACTGAGAGTGGCAATTTCATTACTATTAGTCCAGTTATTTAGAAGTTTTTAAACTGAGAGCAAACCTGGGCAATTTCATACTATTAGTCCAGTTTTTAGAAGTTTAAACTGAGAGCATAACCTGGGGCAATTTCAATAACTATTAGTCCAGTTATTTAGATTTTAAACTGAGAGCATAACCTGGGGCAATTCATACTATTAGTCCAGTATTTAGAAGTTTTTAAACTGAAGAGCATAACCTGGCAATTTCATTACTATTTAGTCCAGTTATTTAGAAGTTTTTAACCTGTAACCTGGGGCAATTTCATACTATAGTCCAGTTATTTAGAAGTTTTAAACTGAAGCATAACCTGGGGCAATTCCATAACTATTAGTCCAGTTATTTAAAAGTTTTTAAACTGAGAGCATAACCTGGGGCAATTCCATAACTATTAGTCCAGTTATTTAGAAATTTTTAAACTGAGAGCATAACCTGGGCAATTCATAACTATTAGTCCATTATTTAGAATTTTTAAACGAGAGCATAACCTGGGCAATTCCATAACTATTAGTCCATTATTAGAGATTTTAAACTGAGAGCATAACCTGGGCAATTCCATAACTATTAGTCCAGTTATTAGAAGTTTTTAAACTGAGAGCATAACCTGGGGCAATTTCATAACTATTAGTCCAGTTATTTAGAAGTTTTTAAACTGAGAGCATAACCTGGGGCAATTCCATACTACTATTAGTCCAGTTATTTATACTATTAGCCAGTTATTTAGATTTTTTAAACTGAGAGCATAACTGGGGCAATTCATAACTATTAGTCCAGTTATTTAGAAGTTTTAAAACTAAGAGCATAACCTGGGCAATTTCATAACTATTAGTCCAGTTATTTAGAAGTTTTTAAACTGAGCATAACCTGGGGCATTCCATAACTATTAGTCCAGTTATTTAGAATTTTTAAACTGAGAGCATAACCTGGGGCAATTCCATATTAGTCCAGTATTAGGAGCATTTCATACTATTAGTCTTATTTAGAATTTTTAAACTGAGAGCATAACCTGGGGCAATTTCATAACTATTAGTCCAGTTATTTAGAAGTTTTAAACTGAGAGCATAACCTGGGCAATTCCATAACTATTAGTCCAGTTATTTAGAGATTTTTAAACTGAGAGCATAACCTGGGGCAATTTCATAACTATTAGTCCAGTTATTTAGAAGTTTTAAACTAAGAGCATAACCTGGGCAATTCCATAACATTAGTCCAGTTATTAGAAGTTTTTAAACTGAGAGCATAACCTGGGGCAATTCCATAACTATAGTCCAGTTATTTAAGATTTTTAAACTGAAGCATAACCTGGGGCAAATTCATAACTATTAGTCCAGTATTTAGAAGTTTTTAACTGAAGCATAACCTGGGGCAATTCATAACTATTAGTCCAGTTATTTAGAAGTTTTAAACTGGAGCATAACCTGGGGCATTCCATAACTATTAGTCCAGTTATTTAGAAGTTTTTAAACTGAGAGCATAACCTGGGGCAATTCCATTACCAATTAGTCCAGTTATTTAGAATTTTTTTAACTGAGAGCATAACCTGGGGCAATTCCATAACTATTAGTCCAGTTATTTTAGAAGTTTTAAAACTGAGACATAACCTGGGGCAATTCATTAACTATAGTCCAGTTATTTAGAAGTTTTTAAACTGAGAGAATAACCCTGGGGCAATCCATTATATTAGTCCAGTTATTTAGAAATTTTTAAACTGAGAGCATAACCTGGGGCAATTCCATAACTATTAGTCCAGTTATTTAGAAGTTTTTAAACTGAGAGCATAACCTGGGGCAATTCCATAACTTAGTCCAGTTATTTAGAGATTTTTAAACTAAGAGCATAACCTGGGGCATTCCATACTATTAGTCCAGTTATTTAGAAGTTTTTAAACTGAGAGCATAACCTGGGGCAATTCATAACTATAGTCCAGTTATTTAGAGATTTTAAACTGAGAGCATAACCTGGGGCAATTCATAACTATAGTCCAGTTATTTAGTTTTAAACTGAGAGCATAACCTGGGCAATTCCATAACTATAGTCCATTATTAAGAGTTTTTAAACTGAGAGCATAACCTGGGGCAATTCCATAACTATTAGTCCAGTTATTTAGAGATTTTTAAACTGAGAGCATAACCTGGGGGTTTTTAAACTAAGCATATCCAGTTTATTAGAATTTTTAAACTGAGAGCAAACCTGGGGCAATTCATAACTATTAGTCCAGTTATTTAGAATTTTTAAACTGAGAGGGGCCTGAGAGCATAACCTGGGGCAATTTCATTACTATTAGTCCAGTTATTTAGAAGTTTTTAAACTGAGAGCATAACCTGGGGCAATTCCATAACTATTAGTCCAGTTATTTAGAAGTTTTTAAACTGAGAGCATACCTGGGGCAATTCCATAACTATTAGTCCAGTTATTAGAAGTTTTTAAACTGAGAGCATAACCTGGGGCAATTTCATAACTATTAGTCCAGTTATTTAGAAGTTTTTAAACTGAGAGCATAACCTGGGCAATTCCATAACTATTAGTCCAGTTATTTAGAAGTTTTATACTGAGAGCATAACCTGGGGCAATTCATAACTATTAGTCCAATTTTAGAATTTTTAAACTGAGCATAACCTGGGGCAATTCATACTATTAGTCCAGTTATTTAGAAGTTTTTAAACTGAGAGCATAACCTGGGGCAATTCCATAACTATTAGTCTTATTAGAGATTTTAAACTGAGAGCATAACCTGGGGCAATTCCATAACTATTAGTCTTATTTAGAATTTTTAAACTGAGAGCATACCAATTTCATTACTATTAGTCCAGTTATTAGAAGTTTTTAAACTGAGGCATAACCTGGGGCAATTCCATAACTATTTGGTCCAGTTATTTAGAGATTTTTTAAACTAAGAGCATAACCTGGGGCAATTTCATTACTATTAGTCCAGTTATTTAGAAGTTTTATACTGAGAGCATAACCTGGGGCAATTCCATAACTATTAGTCCAGTTATTTAGAGATTTTTAAACTAAGGAGCATACCTTGGGCAATTTCATTACTATTAGTCCAGTTATTTAGAAGTTTTTAAACTGAGAGCATAACCTGGGGCAATTCCATAACTATTAGTCCAGTTATTTAGAGATTTTTAAACTAAGAGCATAACCTGGGGCAATTTCATTACTATTAGTCCAGTTATTTAGAATTTTAAACTGAGAGCATAACCTGGGGCAATTCCATAACTATTAGTCCAGTTATTTAGAGATTTTTAAACTGAGAGCATAACCTGGGGCAATTTCATTACTATTAGTCCAGTTATTTAGAAGTTTTTAAACCTGAGAGCATAACCTGGGGCAATTTCCATAACTATTAGTCCAGTTATTTAGAAGTTTTTAAATGAGAGCATAACTGGGGCAATCCATAACTATTAGTCCAGTTATTTAGAGATTTTTTAAACTAAGAGCATAACCTGGGGCAATTTCATAACTATTAGTCCAGTTATTTAGAAGTTTTTAAACTGAGAGCATAACCTGGGGCAATTTATAACTATTAGTCCAGTTATTAGAGATTTTAAACATCAACC
>JACMZG010000002.1:47633659-47739927 GCA_018340805.1 Microvelia longipes | reverse complement strand
CTATCAATAAAAAACTATTAGTGCGGAGCTTCAATAGTTACTTCGGGGCTTTTATATGATGAATTTATGCAAATTTTACTAATTTATGTATTGTCAACTTTTGACAATGGCAGTTTTACTTTATTTTTTGCTATTTTTTTCATTAGACAATTGTTAAAAATCTAATTTATTTGGTTAAATATCTTATAAAACGGTTATATGCATAATATATTTTATATATTTGATTAACCATGCCTAGAATTAAACAAGATATAGGCCGACTGCAATCCATATCTAAAAGAGTAAAACAAAGGCGCGAAAAAGGATCAACTGAAGAAAAAAAATTGATCTGTTGAGAGCTTCCACGCCTGCACCAAATGCACAAGAGCATGAAAACAGGCTGAAGGAAAGTAGAAAAAGATTCGCGACATATAATGTTTCGTTGACCTCAGAACAGCGAGAGTATAGACTTCAAAATGATAGAAATAGAAAAAAAATAAAACGATCACAAAAACTGGTAACTGTGAGTTTAAAGTTAGAGGGATATAACTATGATCCGAGTAAAGAGTAACTTACGAACAGGAAATAATAATTGTACGAGTCTCAAAATCGTTAGGTGTACTTAAAATAACTTTAAAGGACTTCAGATTTTGTTTGTAAATTTTATCATTTTACTGACTTTAAAACACGGATTTCCAGAGATTTTGTTAAAACTTTGGTATAAAGACTAATTTGTAGATGCACTTGATTTACAGGCTATGTTAGTGCCTATAAGCAGACAAATAGGAATAGTTGTGCACAGGGGCATAAATTATTAGTTACTTCATTTGATTACATTTAGTATAAGCTATTTAGAGGGTGGACTGATTTACTGCTATGTAGACTATAAGCAGATAAAAGAAATTGTGGTGCACAGGGGCTAAGTTATTGTTTAACTTGATTTTGAATTAGATTTTGTATAGTATATGTGAGGGTGGACTGATTTACTGGCTATGTAGTACTTAAGCAGATAAAAGAAAATTGTGGTGCACAGGGGCATAAGTTATTAGTTTACTTTGTTTTGATTAGATTTAGTATATAGATATTTAGAGGGTGGACTGATTTACTGGCTATGTAGTACTATAAGCAGATAAAAGAAAATTGTGGTGCACAGGGCATAAGTTATTAGTTTACTTGATTTTGATTAGAGTTTAGTATAGTATATTTAGAGGGTGGACTGATTTACTGGTATGTAGTACATAAGGCAGATAAAAGAAAATTGTGGTGCACAGGGGTAGTTAGTATTAGTTTACTTGATTTTGATTAGATTTAGTATAGTTATTTAGAGGGTGGACTGATTTACTGGCTATGTAGTACTATAAGCAGATAAAAGAAAATTGTGGTTGCACAGGGGCATAAGTTATTAGTTTACTTGATTTTGATGATTTAGTATAGTATATGAGGGTGGACTGATTTACTGGCTCTGTAGTACTAAAGCAGATAAAAGAAAATTGTGGTGCAAGGGGCATAAGTTATTAGTTTACTTGATTTTGATTAGATTTAGTATAGTATATTTAGAGGGTGGACTGATTTACTGGCTATGTAGTACTATAAGCAGATAAAAGAAAATTGTGGTGCACAGGGGCATAAGTTATTAGGTTTACTTGATTTTGATTAGATTTAGTATAGTAATATTTAGAGGGTGGACTGATTTACTGGCTATGTAGTACTATAAGCAGATAAAAGAAAATTTGTGGTGCACAGGGGCATAAGTTAATTAGTTTACTGATTTTGATTAGATTTAGTATAGTATATTTAGAGGGTGGACTGATTTACGGCTATGTAGTACTATAAGAGATAAAAGAAAATTGTGTGCACAGGGGCATAAGTTATTAGTTTACTTGATTTTGATTAGATTTTAGTATAGTATATTTAGAGGGTGGACTGATAGACTGGCTATGTAGTACTATAAGCAGATAAAAGAAAAATTGTGGTGCACAGGGGCATAAGTTATTAGTTTACTTGATTTTGATTAGATTTAGTATAGTATATTTAGAGGTGCACTGATTTACTGGCTATGTAGTACTATAAGCAGTAAAAGAAAATTGTGGTGCACAGGGGCATAAGGTAATTAGTTTACTTGATTTTGATTAGATTTAGTATAGTATATTTAGAGGGGGCACTGATTTTACTGGCTATGTATAGTACTATAGGCAGATAAAAGAAATTGTGGTGCACAGGGCATAAGTTATTAGTTACTTGATTTTGATTAGATTTAGTATAGTATATGTAGAGGGTGGACTGATTTACTGGCTATGTAGGTACTATAAGCAGATAAAAGAAAAATTTGTTGGTGCACAGGGGCATAAGTTATTAGTTTACTTGATTTTGATTAGATTTAGTATAGTATATTTAGAGGGTGGACTGATTTACCTGGCTATGTAGTACTATAAGCAGATAAAAGAAATTGTGGTGCACAGGGGCATAAGTTATTAGTTTACTTGATTTGATTAGATTTAGTATAGTATATTGTAGAGGGTGGACTGATTACTGGCTATGTAGTACTATAAGCAGATAAAAGAAAATTGTGGTGCACAGGGGCATAAGTTATTAGTTTACTTGATTTATGATTAGATTTAGTATAGTATATTTAGAGGGTGGACAATTCTTAAAGCAGATAAAAGATTTGCACAGCTAAATTAGTTACGATGGATTAGTATTTATGGGTGACTTACTGGGCTATGTAGTACTATAAGCAGATAAAAAGAAATTGTTGGTGCACAGGGGCATAAGTTATTAGTTACTTGATTTTGATTAGATTTTAGTATAGTATATTTAGAGGGTGCACTGATTTACTGGCTATGTAGTACTATAAGCAGAGATAAAAGAAAATTGTGGTGCACAGGGGCATAAGTTATAGTTTACTTGATTTTGATTAGATTTAGTATAGTATATTTAGAGGGTGGACTGATTTACAGGCTCTGTAGTACTATAAGCAGATAAAGAAAATTGTGGTGCACAGGGGCATAAGTAATTAGTTTACTTGATTTTGATTAGATTTAGTATAGTATATTTAAGGGTGGACCTGATTTACTGGGCTATGTAGTACTATAAGCAGATAAAGAAATTGTGGTGCACAGGGCATAAGTTATTAGTTTTACTTGATTTTGATTAGATTTAGTATAGTATATTTAGAGGGTGCACTGATTTTACTGGCTATGTAGTACTATAAGCAGATAAAAGAAAAATTGTGGGCACAGGGGCATAAGTTATTAGTTACTTTGTTTGATAGATTTAGTTAGTATATTTAAGAGGGTGCACTGATTTACTGGCTATGTAGTACTATAAGCAGATAAAGAAAATTGTTGGTGCACAGGGGCATAAGTTATTTAGTTTACTTGATTTGATTAGATTTAGTATAGGTATATTTAGAGGGTGGACTGATTTACTGGCTATGTAGTACATAAGCAGATAAAAGAAAATTGTGGTGCACAGGGCATAAGTATTAGTTTACTTGATTTGATTTAGATTTAGTTATAGTATATTTAAGAGGGTGGACTGATTACTGGCTATGTTACTATAAGCAGATAAAAGGAAATTGTGGGTGCACAGGGGCATAAGTTATTAGTTTACTTGATTTTGATAGATTTAGTTAATATATATTTAGGGGTGGACTGATTTACTGGCTATGTAGTACTATAAGCAGATAAAAAAAAATTTGTGGTGCACAGGGGGCATAAGTTATTAGTTTACTTGATTTTGATTAGATTTAGTATAGTATATTTAGAGGGTGGACTGATTTACTGGTATGTAGTACTATAAGCAGATAAAAGAAATTGTGGTGCACAGGGGGCATAAGTTATTAGTTTACTTGATTTTTGATTAGATTTAGTATAGTATATTTAGAGGGTGGACTGATTTACTGGCTATGTAGTACTATAAGCAGATAAAAGAAAAATTGTGGTGCACAGGGGCATAAGTTATTAGTTTACTTGATTTTGATTAGATTTAGTATAGTATATTTAGAGGGTGGACTGATTTACTGGCTATGTAGTACTATAAGCAGATAAAGAAAATTGTGGTGCACAGGGGCATAAGTATTAGTTTACTTGATTTTGATTAGATTTAGTATATATTATAGAGGGTGGACTGATTTACTGGCTATGTGTTACTGATAGCAGATAAAAGAAAATTGTGGTGCACAGGGGCATAAGTTATTTAGTTTACTTGATTTTGATTAGATTTAGTAGTTATTTAGAGGGTGGACTGATTTACTGGCTATGTAGTATATAAGCAGATAAAAAAATTGTGGTGCACAGGGGCATAAGTTATTTAGTTTACTTGATTTTGATTAGATTTAGTATAAGTATATTTAGAGGGTTGATTTACTGGCTATGTAGTACTATAAGCAGATAAAAGAAAATTGTGGTGCACAGGGCATAAGTTATTAGTTTACTTGATTTGATTAGATTTAGTATAGTATATTTAGAGGGTGGACTGATTTACTGGCTATGTAGTACTATAAGCAGATAAAAGAAAAATTGTGGTGCACAGGGGCATAAGTTATTATTTACTTGATTTTGATTAGATTTAGTATAGTATATTTAGAGGGTGGACTGATTTACTGGCTATGTAGTACTTAAGCAGATAAAAGAAAATTGTCGTGTGCACAGGGCATAAGTTATTAGTTTACTTGATTTTGATTAGATTTAGTAATATATTTAGAGGGTGGACTGATTTACTGGCTATGTAGTACTATAGCAGATAAAAGAAAATTGTGGTGCACAGGGGCATAAGTTATTAGTTTACTTGATTTTGATTAGATTTAGTATAGTATATTTAGAGGGTGGACTGATTTACTGGCTATGTAGTACTATAAGCAGATAAAGAAAATTGTGGTGCCAGGGGCATAAGTTATTAGTTTACTTGATTTTGATTAGATTTAGTATAGTATATTTAGAGGGTGGACTGATTTACTGGCTATGTAGTACTATAAGCAGATAAAAGAAAATTGTGGTGCACAGGGCATAAGTTATTAGTTTACTTGATTTGATTAGATTTAGTATAGTATATTTAGAGGGTGGACTGATTTACTGGCTATGTAGTACTATAAGCAGATAAAAAGAATTGTGGTGCACAGGGGCATAAGTTATTAGTTTTACTTGATTTGATTAGATTTAGTAAGTATATTTAGAGGGTGGACTGATTTACTGGCTATGTAGTACTATAAGCAGATAAAAGAAAATTGTGGTGCACAGGGGCATAAGTTATTAGTTTACTTGATTTTTTGATTTAGATTTTAGTATAGTATATTTAGAGGGTGGACTGATTTACTGGCTATGTAGTATATAAGAGATAAAAAAAATGTGGTGCACAGGGGGCATAAGTTATTAGTTTACTTGATTTTGATTAGATTTAGTATAGTATATTTAGAGGGTGGACTGATTTACTGGCTATGTAGTACTATAAGCAGATAAAAAAATTGTGGTGCACAGTGGGGCATAAGTTATTAGTTTACTTGATTTTGATTTAGAATTTAGTATAGTATATTTAGAGGGTGGACTGATTTACTGGCTATGTAGTACTATAAGCAGATAAAGAAATTGTGGTGCACAGGGGCATAAGTTATTAGTTTACTTGATTTTGATTAGATTTAGTATAGTATATTTAGAGGGTGGACTGATTTACTGGCTAGTAGTACTATAAGCAGATAAAGAAAATTGTGGTGCACAGGGGCATAAGTAATTAGTTTACTTGATTTTGATTAGATTTTAATAGTATATTTAGAGGGTGGACTGATTTACAGGCTCTGTAGTACTATAAGCAGATAAAAGAAAATTGTGGTGACAGGGGATAAGTTATTAGTTTACTTGATTTTGATTAGATTAGTATAGTATATTTAGAGGGTGCACTGATTTACAGGCTCTGTAGTACTATAAGCAGATAAAAGAAATTGTATAAAAAATTGTTTACTTCTTTAACGCCTGTGCGAAGCACGGGTATCCCTGCTAGTATAAAATAAAAGGAATTAATATCTCATATTTTCAGTCGTATAAAATTCAATATTTCATAAAGAAATGTAGACCTTAAGTACGATATTTTTTGTATTATCTCATGAATGTTATTATAAAGACAATCTGTAATCTTTGTAAATGTATAAATAAAGACAATTTAAATAAAAAAAATTAATAATATAGATTACTTTTTTAAAACGGTTTGACAATTAACATATTTTACTCATATTTATTAAGACCTTACAGCTTTATTGCATCATAATACACCGAAAACTTTATACAATGTATTTCAAGTTTTACTTAGTATTCTTTATTAACTTTATCTTTGTATTATTAATAAGAAAGGTATCTTTTCAGGTTTTTTTAAACTGCTAATAAGATAGTGGAGTGGTTTGATTGACATATTTGGGTCATTGAGTTGTCCATAACCCAATCTATTCTTTGTTTGTATTATTTGTAGTTTTTTTTTCTATAGAATTTATTTATTAATGTTTTTGTTATTTATTTACCTAAAATTTTAGGTATGAGGAACCTTGTAACTTTTCCACATCAATTTCTCTACGCTCGTCCCGTTACTTCGGACTCGCTTCGCTTGTCTCCAGAATAAATAAAATTTGGTACAGGGTACCTCGGAACTTTTCCTCATAGCATTAGTATCGGATTCGCTACGCTTGTCTTCAGAATATACAATTCGCTAAAATTATACTGCAACATGTCGCAACACGTCTTCAGATAGTAAATGCACTGACCACGCTCAATGTTGCTTAATTTTTATGATCCGATAAAAACATAAAATGTTCGTTTCGTAATGAAACGAAACATAGTGTACTTAGTAAAGAAGCAAAGGCTTACAATTGTACTCAATTTAAACTCAATTGCATAATTTTCTGATTTATACAATTTATTTAAAAACGTACACAAGTCATTCAATGAAAATTGAACTAATGCTAATAATGAGATGAAACTTGGCATATATATTATAAGTCTTATACATAGTCACATGCTTGCCAAATCTCAATCCGATCCCATCATTTTCCGCGTTTTATGATTTTTATAACGAGTTATTCCTGCGGGTAAATGACATCATAAACAATATTTCCTAGATAGCACCACTGCATTTATAGTTTGATTTTAGTACAAGGTTTTAAATCTCTAGCATCAATTCTTTAGTAGCTACGATGATAAAAGACATTATTGCGGGTTAATGGACGTCATAAACCAATTATTTTCCGAATAGCACAAATACAGCGTAAGACTGATTTTTTACAAAGTTTCATCTCTCTAGCACAGCGTTTCCCAACCTTTTCAGTACCGCGACCCTATAATTTGCTTTTCTTAAGTTTGGCGACCCAAATTCATTATTTTGCATAACCTGAAAATTGCAGGCGTTTTTATTTATTGCCGAACAAGTTATGACCCTACAGACATCGTCAAATCATAATTTTCATGAGGTTTTTATACCTAAATAGAAAACTACACACTAATTGGAATTCAAAAGAAGTCCATTATATAATTATATAATAGCAATAAAATATAAAAATTAAAAAATTAAATATAAAAATAAGCATTTATTATTTAAAGGAAAAAATCAAATAATGATTATAGTAAGCAAAAAAAAAGAATAAAAAAATAAAATATGTATCTTATCAATTTCTAATTTGTTCCTGTTGGTTTTCCACTAATAAGTCAAGTCGTGTTTTGTTTATTCATTTTACTACTTTAAATAAAACGCAAAACTATAAAATAAATAAACTGATAAAATAATTATAATTAAAAAACTTATACGCGATATTAAACTACGTTGATGTTTGTTGGAACCAAATTCACATAAAATTGAACATTATAATTTTAATAACCCGAACCTTTAAAAGAAGTAATAAGAAACTGTTAAACACAGTATTATAATAGATTTAACAATTCTTCAAAGTTAGCAAGAATTAGATAAAGACGGGTGCCTCTGTCGGTAAAGGACTTCTAAGAAATGATTTGGCCGCGGCTTCTTTGGTTATCGCATGTTTAAAGTATTATCTATTTCTAAAAATAATATCTGTTTAAGCAAATCTGTTATTTGCCTATAATAATCTTTTCACAGAAATCTTTGTCATTTTTTGGTAGTTGATATTAAAAAATTTGGCGACCCAAAGAATTTCGTTTGCGACCCAAGGGTTGGGAAGGGCTGCTCTAGCATGAATACAATAGAAGCTACGATGACAACAGACACACACTCACTCACACATACAGACAGACAACTTGGTGAAAACCACTCAGGAGGCATTTAAAACACCTAAAATGGATATTTCCGGTTTCGGATTTTTTGTGAACTAAATACTTTTCCTATATACCTGAGGAAAAGTAAAAACACCAAATTTGCTGTAGCGATAAAACATCCAGGGGTCCTCATCCAGGCAATGACCTCACTTGATGCTTCTTAACTTTTATGATCCAACAAAAAGCGAACCTATCCTTATTGTATTAAAAAAAGGATGTACGCGTACCGAATTTCAAGTCAGTTGGATTATTTTCCAATTATATTGATTTTTTTTTTAATTCTGGCGCGATGGTCCACATGCCGGACAAATTTTCTTTGAAATTTGTGTTTCCGTACTTAGCAATCCATTGTTTGCTTAAGGTTCCGTTTTATGCTTTATAACGGATGCTTTGCACTCATTCTTTGTGTATTCTTCAAAGGAAATACGCAAAAATCTGTAACTGAGATTTTAGATCTGGCGACGTTAGATCTTTTAACTGAGATCAGACGCTAACGCAAACTGAGATTTAATCTAGTGCAAATAATGGTGCGCACTACCAATTTTAGATGGTTTTGTAAAACCAACAGGACCATTATGAGCATTTCCTTTAAAAAATACAGACAAAATAAGTTCGAAGTATTGTTTGATAATTGAGTAACTGATTAGGTTATAAAGCATAAACCGGAACCTTTAGCAATAAATTGATTGTTAAGCATGGAAATACGCATTACATGTATTTCTAGACACTTTCTTGTGTAAAAACGCTATTTTTCGAACAGATAAATATTTTTTAATTAAACTTGGTACAAAAATCAACCTTGGGGAAGCCACAAATCCTATAGAAAACCAGGTTTTTGAGGCGTCATTAACCCGGTTTGCTGAGTCAGCAAAATTTTCAAAACCCGTTAAAATTCAAGGTTAATATTTTTCGCCGTGAAGGAATGGATTGTTAAGCTGATAAACTAAACACGCATTCTAAGGAAATTCGCCCGACATGTGGACCGTCGCGCATTTTTTGTATTTTAAATACATCAACATCTTTGGGATGTACCCCGCATTATGTGTGGGTACACATAATGCGGCACAATGAACGACATAATTAATGTCTTACTGACAATCGGCTAAGGGTTCAAATATTTATTCTTAACACCTAAACGTGTCTTCTTTTAATAAATTTATTAGAACCATTAAAAAAGTCTAGTAATTTAACAAAAACAAAGTCAGTGTGTGTGTGTGAACACACACAGTAAATATCAGTAATAAATACATTTTTTTGGTAGCGATCAGCAAGTCAGGCGAACTTCTTCATAAAAACCTTTGTCAAGCCCGCGACTCGGGTAAACTTTTGTAGAAAGCTTGCTACCAGTGTCAAATCCGCCATTTGGCATTTGGGTGAACTTATGTAGTAAGCTTACTGTCTTTATAAAGTCGATTCTTGTCGACCTCTGTGAAGTTCTCCATTCGGGCAATCTGTTTCAACGATTAATGTTTTGCTTTCGTTTTCGGTTTATGCTTCACAGTCTGAGCACTAGCGTAACTATGTTTTTGTCATTTCTCCTAGATTTTTCAAATAAAATGTGCATGTTCATCAGGTTAGATGATTTCTTACCCTTTCAAATCCATTTCCCAGCAACTTACTTTATACGGTTTATGCTACCACGTGGGACGTTTCTGTATATGCTTAATATTCCTCAGAATATATATAGAACATTCTTTTCAGACACACACAAATATATATATATAATATATATATATATATATATATATATATATATATATATATATATATATATAATACACACACACACACATACATATATATATATATATATATATATATATATATATATATATTATATATATGTATATATGTATATTAAATAGAACATAATCATCTTCAGAGTATAACTTACGAACGAATCAAGATAAGTCTTATAAAAACACACTCACTTCTATCGTGCAAACGTTTCGAACATGAACATACTCTTCATCAGGGAAACAGAGAACTACGTTAAGCAGATAGTAATAAAAATATAAAAAAATTATGTAAATAAAACTAAATGAAAGTACATTAAAACTGTAAAAGCAAAAACAAGACATAAACACACACTTCCCCACAACACACTTCTCTGTTGCCCTGATAAAGAGCATGTTTATGCTTGAAACGTTGGCAATATATATATATATATATATATATATATATTATATATATATATATATATATATATATATATATATATTATATATATATATGTATATATATGTATATATATATAATATATATATATATATATATATATATATATATATATATATATATATATATATTAATTTCTGAAGAATGTTAAGGATACACAGAAACGTCCCATATGGTAGAATGGTATCATCAACGATTTAAGCAGAAAGAAATTCGTTATAACAAATAAATATTTTTATCAATTAAAATAAAAAAAAAGTTATATAAATAAATATTAGTCAAACTGTAAAAGATAAATTTGTCGCCTTGCTGTCTAATGCTTTGTTTGTTTTTTAGGACTGTAGTCGTTGTTATTAGTTAGTAGTTGTGAATAGTTGTCAGGTTAATTATCCAGGTTTGTTTGTTGCTTATTAATTAAACTGACAAAGTTTGACACTTCGCTAACATATCATACATATTCAAGTTCATTTACATTGAATACTGTTGTAAATATCAATGAATAATTTAAATAATAAATGATGTAACTTTTTAATACAATTTTTGTTATTTTGAATTTTATTTTGTTTTTACTTTTCCTCAATACTGGTATATTGAACAAATTTTGTTTTTGCCAAAAAATGTAAAACTATGATATGAATCTAATTGTGGTTAAAATTATTAGATTCAGATCTTTTAAGGCCTCCTAAGTGTTTTCACAAAGTTTTTTTTTCTGTATGTGTGTGTGTTTGTATGTTTGTTTGTATTGTTCCCAATTTGGGAAGGATAAGCATATGGTTTTGTAAAACCAATGGATCAATTTTAAAAATCCAGAAAAAAAAATCAGTAATGATATCAATGCTACCGCTGAAGTGATACAGCATAAACCGAAAATTTAAGCAAGAAATCATGCTCGGAAACACGCATTTTAAAGAAAATTCGCCCAGCATACAGAATTAATATGACTTAATATAATATAATTATACTGTAACATATTTTAAAATATACTTAAAATCACTACAAGACACTATACATGCACTGGTTTTATGTTTTACCAATATGGAACTCAAACTTTAAATGTTGCTAATTGCTATAATTACATGCCATTACAAATTCAAACTTCAAAAGAACAAATTGAACATCTACATAAAATATGCACTAATTATTACTTGATTCCAATTTAACTATTTTAAAGAGTAATTTGACCAAAAACATTGAAAGTAATGTCGAGGTCGGTAAGTGAAGTTTTTTTGCGGCTTTTTAAGGACTTAACGCTTAAGGCATGGAATGTATCAATTACAGCCTGACCGCAATTAGGTTACGAAGTTACTTAGAAATTAAAACGTCATAAAAGTTTAGTGCCAGGGTTTTATAAGATTGCTTGTGCCATTTAAATTTTTAATGCAAGTGTATTATAGATATTCACTTATCTAGGGAGAAAAGCAAGTTTTTGCTCCCTGGGCAGATAAGTTGGTTCTTGAGGCCAAAGCCCTGAACCATGAGGGATTTTACTTCTAAGTATTAGTTCAAATAAGTCCCTACAAACCATATTAATTAAATCCAGTTGATTGCCGAGGGCTTTTTTAGTTGAATCCCGAGGCTTGCCGAGGACTTTATTTATTTAGTTGTCGAAGCTTGCCGAGAAAACCATCCAGTTAACTTATACGAGGCGAAGCCGAGGTGTTAATTACTGCTCGGTAGCAAATACCTGTTTCTCTTGAAGTAAGTTTAAGATTTTACCACCAAGAGGGAGGAAATAGTATAATAACAAACAGCAAGTGATAAAATCACGATATGCAGTATTAAAGTTACCTTTTAATCTATCGAACAAAAAATAATTGCTTACATAGTTTGCCTCCTCAATTTAATTAAAAAGGTGTATATGTTATATTAAGGTGTAAGGTGTATATATTATATATTATATATATTATATATATTATATATAATATATATATTATATAATATATATAATATAAATAATAAATAATATATATATATTATTTTATTTATATATATATAACTTGAGCAGTTTCTTAATTATCAAGCACTTCTCGTAACTCATGTTTTCTGTATTTTTCAATTATATGCGCTATAACTTTTAAACATAAAAACTGTTCGAGCTTTAAACTAGTGCAAGTAATGGTGCACACTGCTCATTTTAGAGGCATAGTGTAACCAACAGGATATATGCGCATTTCCATTAAAATATAGATAATAAATGAGTTAAGAGTTGTGCTCAATAATTAAGTAACTACTCAAGTTATAAAGCATAAACCGGATCCTTAGGCAAGAAATGCATTGTTAAGCACGGAAAAACCTATTGCAAAAGAAATTCGCTCGGCATATGCTCCACTGTGCCAGAATTATCTTACTTAACTCAATGGTCCTGTAAATCCTAGACCGAATGGTTTTTAAATCTATAATAATAAGTTATGCCCGCAGTATGCATGAGTATAAATACCAAGGATTGGTGATTAGTGCTAAAAATGTAAAAAATGGTGCCTAAAATTTTCTTACTATTTGTATATATTTATTTATCTTATATGTTTTTTAAATATATACTATATATTTAGAGGGTTTACCTTAAGTTTATGCTTTCATTACTGCGGTACAAGTATAGAGCGAAGCCAAAATTAGAGCTATTACTGATTTTACATACCTGAAACACCACATAAATAATTTATATTACTATTTAAAATATAATAATTTATAAGTAAAAATTATGGTTAGAATTATAATTAAAATAGCATTTATAATAATAATGATCTTTGACTCTCCAGAATAAAAAAAATAATGATTGTACAAAAATATGATTGAGATAAGAATGATGGCCAAAAATATAAATGAAAAAGTAAGAATAAGAAATCGTGGCAAATTCAAGGCTTCAGTGGACACAAAAATATCTATTTAACAAGTAGAATCAAAAAGAAATATGGTAAAAAAATATCTACTAAACAAGTAGAATCAAAAAGAATTATAGTAAAAAATATCTACTGAACAAGTAGAATCAAAAAGAATTATAGTAAAAAATATCTACTGAACGAGTAGAATCAAAAAGAATTATAGTAAAAAATATCTACTGAACAAGTAGAATCGAAATATAGTAAAAATTATCTACTAAACAAATAGAATTAAAAAATTAAGTGTAGTAAAAAATATCTACTAAACAAGTAGAATCAAAAAGAAATATAGTAAAAAATATCTCAATTTGAAATTTTAGACATTGAAGAGATTTTCATTAGATTGAGACAATTTCCATTTGTTGCCCTACCATGTTTTCCATACAGTGTTAACTATAGCTACCAACTATATTTATTTATGAATACCGAAACCTATCTTCTTAAACCGTGACTGTCAATTTCGACAGTCTCTCCAAATGTCCTGTTAAGTTTTCATCAATAGAATCCTAAATAATATTAAAACACTTAGTGGGATCTTTGTGGTGATATACATGACCATGATATATATTCTTGACAAATCCTAGTAATAATTAAATACTAAATTGTCACGTCATTATCTTAAATCAAAGGATTTATTCCAATATGAAATATCATTGCAAATGCATTAAACGTGGCTTCTGCAGGGTACAATACAATAGCATTACACGTGGCTCCTGCAGGGTACCAATAGCTTACACGTGGCTCTGCAGGGTACTATACAATAGCATTACACGTGGCTCTGCAGGGTATTACAATAGCGTGCTCCTGCAGGTACTATACAATACATACCTAAATACTTTTAATACTTTTATCCATGTAATTGATTCTTAAAATGATAATAAATTAATTTTGTTTTTATGTTTATTATTAAACATCAAATAACCCATATTTGCGTTTTTTTTTCTAAATTGCCTCTCTCTCTAGATATGTATCACTTATCCTTAAAATTAAACCTTAATGTAACGATAAAACAACTTATTTTACAAAAATCGTCACACTCAATAGAAGTTATAAGCTGAGATAACAACGTTCCTGCGCCCAACTTTAATTAAAATAAAAGTTCATAAAAAGGTTATCGAACTCATAAAAATTAATATGTTCAAGAAACTATAAAATTCAAATTTTTATTACGTTCAAATACTTATGAAGTCATAAAAAAATGTAAAGTCATTCTGCTTATTTATTATATATACCCATTGAACTCAAGTTTAGAAAAGTTTTAACATATTGTGGGGCGCGTGTCTTTCTTGTTACACAAATAAATATGATTGAAAACAGCATTTGGCCCTTATATAGTGCCATATATCTCTAGTAGCGGAAAGTAAACAATGTCAAATAAAAACCGAATCAATTTAGTAACAAGTGTATAAAGTCACGAGCCATCTCGTATTCTTAACCGAATTTGAATTCGACATTCGGCCACACGCTAGTTAGGCATAGTCAGATCTCGTGTTAGGTGTCACGAGAGTTGCTATACTGCTAGAGTGCCACTAGTTGCTATGTTGTCGAACACTCTAAATAGAAGTGTCCTCAAGACTTCTGATGATAACACAGAAACATCGCCGCTCGGTTAAAAGAAATAGGAACCCCTGAAAGAGACGGTTTTTTCGTTAGCTCTACGACTGAATGTAAATTTAGACCCTCAAAGGATTGGTATTTTAGCTGCTATCACTAGCAATACAATCAAAACAATTAAATTGTAAGAGAATTCTTATTACTATTATAGCAATAGGAATAAAATCCTTATAATCTAAGTAAATGCCTTATAACCTAAAAGTTACCCTCAAATATAGTACATCAAATCGATAAAATTAGTACATTATTTTTTATTGATATTTTTATTTCATTCAATAAAATTTTACATACGAAGTTAGAGAAGTATAAAAGCATACGAGAGTCAAAGACCTCTCTACACACACGCACTCATAAACACACGTACTAATACATTCCTCAGTAATTGTAAAAGTACATAAAAACACACATAAAAATATACGTATTTGTATTAACGTATGGTTATGTTAAAATACAAAAGATCTACCCTTAGTGAGCAAGTTAGAGTTAATACGTTTGTGTAAGAGAAATTGAGTTAGTATACACTTAAATATTGTGTGTTTGTGTGTGACCAGTATACATAGAGAAATGTAAGGTATGTGTGTATCCAGTAGATAGAAGTCAGATATAAATTTTTATTATCTGTTTATTACCTTTATAAGGATAATTTTTATTACTTTGTATATTCTACGCTGCTAACACTAAACACTGGAATCTTTATTGTTTATCTTTAAATCGTTTATGAGACCGATGTAATTAAGAGGGTAAGGGGAGAAAAACATTGTGGTCATGTAATTGATTTACGAGAGAAGAGAAAAATCATGATTTCCGAAGAAGGAAAGAGAGTAAGAGTCAAGAAGGAGTAAAATTAATAGGAAAAAATAAAATGTGAATGTCACATTCAGAAAGTCAAAATTAAGAGAATAAACAATTGTGGACCCAAGTCCAAGACAAAGGTAGGTCAAAATGATGAGAAAGACCGGGAAGCGGGACATTTAAAAAAATGGGGATTTTTTTAAAATTTAACAATAAATTTGATAAATTTTAACAAATTTATCGATTCGATTATTTTTTTTTAAATTGTAAACATTTATTTAATCAAATAAATGTTATGTATAATCGATATTGAAATGAAAAATTTGTTTAAGTACATTTATTGATCATATGTGCCACGTTTCAAATTGATCTAGTTAATTTTACGTATTGTATACATGCAATAGCTTCGATGAGTCATTCATGATGTTTAATGACATAAAAACTGAATAAATACACTAAGCCGTACTATTTAAACCGTTTGACACAACTGGACCAAAAGATTAATTTTTGTACTAGTTACAAAAATTATACTATTCTAGATTACTATTTCTACTAGATTCTTTATTAAGTTAAAATTTGTTATTAACAAATATCCTATAGCATAGGATGTGTTTATATCCTCTAGCATAAACACACTGGGAGCTACAATAAAAACAGACACGAAATTTAATTTTCTGTTAAAAAACTTGATAAAAATCGTTGTTTTGAGGTAGTACGTAATTGAGCACTTTATTGGAGCGTTTTTAGGATGAAAAGCCAATAATTATTGTTATAGGAGTTTATTTAGTACTTTTCACCTCCGAGGACAATAATGAATGTAAAAAAACTCCTAGGACGTAAAAGTAATTCATATATTGCCGCAGTGGCGTAGCCAGGGGGGGGCTGAGGGGGCTTCAGCCCCCCCCGAAATTTTTACATAACCTAAACCCGCAATAAATGTGTAAAAAAATAAACCCTATAAAAAATATATAAAATTATAAATTACATAAACATATATTTTTATCAATAAACTTATAATATAAATATCATATTATATAAAAGATATACATTGAAATTGAAAGATATATATATATATTATATATATATATATATATATATATATATATATATATATATATATTATATATATATATATATATATATATATATATATATATATATATATATATATATATATATATATATATATATATATATTATATATATATATATATATATATATATATACATACAATTTTTAACATTCAGCCCTCCCGAAATTAAATCCTGGCTACGCCACTGTATTGCCGCCATTACTGTAATGTAGCGTGTTCAAAAAAACAATCTGTGTTAAACCTTCATGAGTTTTCTTTAAAAACGTTCATTTTGTTTCTGTTTTTTTTTTTCCGTAGACTAATTTTTTTCGTTTTTAAAAGGTGTTCTAATTGATAATTTTTGCGTGTTTATTTGTAAAGCTTTTACAGTTTTGAGTAAAAGTGTGAAGCTATGGATGAATTTAATGACGACGATAATATGGAGTTAGTTGGACGTTTGTTTTTTTTTTTTTTTTTCAAATTAAGTATATAGCGCAGTTTATTTAATGAGTGCTACCTCAAAAAAAATTGTGTATGCCATCCGGCTGAGAATGTCTTTATGTCTTGGCAATTTTTCCCGACTCGCTTCGCTCGTCGGTAAATCTAATTGCCGTGGCATAAAGACACACTTCTCAGCCTTATGGCATAAATAACTATTAATACGTTAAGAAAATTATAATTCAATTAATTTCGGTTTCAGACTTTAAGTGCAAACACAACTCTTCCCAAAAAAAACAATGGTATAATAAAGAAAAGTAAAAAATGTTAAAAACTCACAATATGACAACATTTGACCTGAATTTTATGTGATTATTTATTGGCAACCACTTATAAGAATATTTATCAAGATAAAGTAAAAGTAAGTCCTACCGGGATTGTAAAGCACCAAGTCGGATTACAAGCATGAGTGAATTTTTCACCTTAATTTTACCAAGTCTGTCTAGCGTAAATGAATAATGAACTTGAGTATTTCTTACCGTTATAATTCAATTAGGTCTACCACAATACTTTGTAGGCCTTTTACTATACAATGTATACTGTTACAAAATTTAGCTTAAGAAAATCATCAATATTTAGTTTTTCTCTTTGTAATTTTGCAGGGCCCTAATTTATTATGTATAATTTTGTTTTCAGATGTTTTAAAAGGAAAAATAAGGTAAAATTCTGGCGCGTTGGTCTGCATGTCGGGCGAATTTCCTTTGGGATGCGTGTTTCCGTATGATGATCACAGACATACACACACTTACACGTACAGACGGACAACTTTGTAAAAACCACTAAGAAGCCATTAAAAACATTTCAAGTGAATAATTCAGGTGACATTTCGGATTCGCATGTTTTTGCAAACAATACTTTTCCTATAAACCGACGGTATAAAATAAAAAAATAGAAAGTATGGAATGAGGTTTTAAAATAATTTTAAAAAAATAAATGATTACACAACAGTATTTTATTTTTCTGTGTATTACATGTATCATTTTGTAATGACGTAGCTCTGTAATAAATCGATAAAACAATAAAAAAAAATATGGGTGAAACATAAGCGAGACCTTAATGAATAGTTATTTACGTACCAAGGGAGAAAACATAGTCATTACGCCCTAGCGTTTATGTTGGTTCCAAAGGCGTTAGCCGTGGGAACCATGCAATTTAATCCCGAGGCGAAGCCGAGGATGTTAAATATAGCGGGTGTAATGACTAATTTCTCCCGTGGTACGTATAAGGTTTTTCCCCTAGAAGGGAGAAAATAAACAGAAAATCAACAAAATAACGGTAATTTTATTATTAATACATAGAAAAACATAACATCAATATGTTTGGAAATGAAATATAAATTAAAAATGTACACCAATATAGCAAGAAAGAATTATACAACTAATAATAGTTAATAACAACAAATCTAAGAAACATAGGCTTGAAAAATTTAAGATTAAACCAAATTATTTTTTATATAATGCATTGTATTAATAATGCATTCAATACTTCAATTATTATTTTTATAACATAAACATATATAAAAAAGCTTCATTAACGGTACCCGTTATAAACTACAACTGAATATAATATGGATAAATGTATTCACGAAAAGTAATTGATTTAATTAACTGATAAAAAAGGTAAACAAATCTTAATTGCATATAAAACAGAATATAAAACAGCTATTATTGCAAAGTCATGGAGGTAAACAGAGTAGCCAACTTAATTTTCGTTAAAATCCAGGCAACACTGATACATTTTAAATAACAACAAAACAAATTAATTTTAAATATGGCGGCTCTGAAAGTCTTCAGTATTTAAGACTATTTCTTTGATTATGTTTAAAAATAAACGTTTTTTTGTGTAATAAGCCGAAAATAACGTGTAGCTACATATAAAAAATAATTAATTGAATGAAAAAAATTAAAAATCGCTAAATGAATAAGTGTAAATTGATAAAAACAAAGTGCGTTTTGTTGGAATTGAACCATGAGATTTTAATTAATAGCCGAGTGTGCTAACAAAGGGCTAAATAAGCCGGGAAACATGAAAGTTCATGTTTCCCTGGAGGAAAACATGAACTTTCATGTTTCCCTCATTTTTAGAATTGGGTGTAATGATGTACTTTTCGCTTAAAAAAATAGGGAGAAAAGTTCACTTTTCTCCCTTCTGGGGGAAAAATACATATCACATCTATGACAATTTTTATTTAATTATTCCACCTTTGTTCTTAACAAATAATGGGTACAAAAGTGATTCAAACTCATCTAGATTATTAATTAAAATAAAATTTTGTAAACATCATGTTATTAGTTGTATTGGCGGTGGGCTTAGGATGTAAATTCATTGTATTTAAAAATTAGTTATGATTTGTATGTGAATTTTTAATAATAACTTTACAATAGAATATGTACCGAGATAATAGCTAGTACTTATATAAATAATATTACTATTTTCAATAGTGTACATAAATAATAAAAACGCTAGAGATCTGATAGTAAGTAAGTAATAAATTTTCTAGAATTAAAACATATGCAGCGACCTCTAGTAGTCATAAACGCAACAATGTTTTACACCAGACAATTAGATATAAACAAGTATTGTATAATACAGACGTTCCAATAACTATTATTATACACAATCACATCGTAAATCATTATAATTGGCCTCTTGTAGTGATTTATTAAAGTCATGAATGATTGTGTGACTACAATAAATGCAATACACAGCACACAAACACACGAACGAATAAAGTATGCGCATGCGCATTATACTACAATAAAACTTATGTCATTATTCTAAATTTTACTTTTCAATTCATGTTAGCTCAATAAATAAAGTAAAATAATTTTAAGATAAATCAATACCGCATAGTGTAATGATATATTCTCATCTCACTTAACTTGCTCTGAATCAATATTAAGAATAACTTCGTATTCATATTTTGAACTGTTCATAATCTATTAGATAGATAGTAATAATCTTCGTAGATTTTCAAAGATCTAATACAATTTCAATCCAATAAGATCTAATAAATTTCATTAATGATCTTTCCCTTGAATCAAGATTACTAAAAGATATGTCTTTTTCAGATTATACAATGAACCAAGGTAGACGTAGACAAAGGTAAAGGACACCTTCTAATGCTTATTTCAATTGAAGAAACTATGAGAACTATAAACGCTTAGATTTTCCCAACTTTTCTGTAGGGAGCCTGTTGTACCAAAAGGAGAGTTATTACAAGTCAATTATGTAGCGTTGTATCCAAGCTAATAGAATTGCTAATAAATTGCAGCGTATTTATGAATGAAACATTTTTTTGTCATGTTAGGTTATAGTCTAGAAATGACGTCACTGCAGGAACAAATAGTATATTTTTAATGTTGACCGCCTTGGTATAGGCGGACAACATTAAAAATATACTATTTATTCCTGCAATGACATCACACGTCATTCATAAAAAAAGTCAGGTTGTACCCTCCGAATGTGTTTGGTTTATTTAGATAGAATTTAATCACCTTGTCAATTTCTAACATCAAGAATCTATGGTGTTTTAGGGAATTTCCAAAAAGTTAGGTTTATGTCTTGGAGGAGGAAGAGGTTTTTTTCGATCCGAGGAAGTGTTCGAAAGTCAAAGTGTCCCATAGAAACGTCTAGGAACAAACTTCTAGTACATTAAACATTTTAATTACAGATAAACATTTATATATATATATATATATAATATATATATATATATATATATATATATATATATATAATATATATTTATATATATGTTCTAGAACAGTGTGTCCCCCCTTCCATGACTTATAAGATGAAATACTATTTTTTATCTAAGTGAGTCAGCAAATAAATTAAAAACTGGTGAACTATTACTTTAATATGCGAGTTCACAAGTTATGTATTTTTGCTCTATTTTGATTTTTTTTATTGTTACCCTTAACCTAACAACTACCACTACTTCCCCTTCCTAAGATATGGGTCAAAAACCGACCTTTCTAAACGTCTTATAATTAAACTCGTACAAAATAACATTGAAAATAGTTTATTTGTCTAAACGAGGTAAAGGCCAGGAGGACCGCCTCTTTGTCCTCTAGTCTATTATCTCACAGTTTATGAAATCAAAACTACAACTTATAACTTAAGAATCTATAAACAAACTTGAGAATTAATAGAATTCCATTTTATACTCCAAGCTAATCTTAACTAATTCTTCACGACTAAATCATGAAAATTGACTAAATGACTCAAGTTATTAAATTTAAGAACAACATAATTTTTATAATTTTTAACAGATTCTAATTTGACCTATATATATATATATATATATATATATATATATATATATATATATATATATATATATATATATATATATATATATATATATATATATATATATAATATATAACATACTGTTTTATCAATTAATTAAAAGAAAAATTAATTTAACAATGTAATACTACATATAATAAACGATCAAAACATAGTTATATTTATATATACACATACATACACATGCACATACATACACAAACGCGATCCAATTGAAATTTGGCTCGCGTGTAGCCATGTAAAAGACTAACATTTGTGCCAAACATATAAGTTTCATCTCATTATCAGCATTAGTTGAATTTTTATCGTATGACTTGTATACGTTTTTTTAAAAAATTGTAAAAAACGCAGAATAGAGAGTAGTCAGTGCTGCATGTGTGACATGCCGGTTTTTTGCCAACACATTACTTTTGCTATATACCTACGGTATAAGTGGGGAAAATGAAAAGACACCGTTTTAGTATGATTTACCCTTATCTCCTCCTTTATAATTATTTAGTTCCTTTCTAGAAAATATATATATCATATTTATGGTATAAAGAATTAAAAAAAATATCAGTTTGGTTTCAAATGTGGTGATTTACTTATCTTAGTATTGTGTGAAAATTCATTGTCGCCAAAATATATAAATACATATACTTTTGTAATATGAAATTTTTATAATATAAAAATATTCATATTTTATATAAATATTATATAAAATATTTTTATATAAATATTATAATATTTTTATATATTTTATATAAAAATATTTTATATAAATATTTATAAAAATATAATATATTTTTACGTTTCTTCTCTAATATGATAGCTGTATAGAACGAGCAAAGCAAGTCCGAAGTAGGGAGGATGAGCGTTGCGAATCCGATGTGACCCCTATTTTTTAAAAATACGTTCAGGGTACAGGTAAAGTATAAATAGAATTACAAAATAAATGTTATCTATCAGTGTAGTATTTTTTGGTCGATATACAGAAACCATCACAAAATTTGATGGGGGAAATTTAAATAAAACAAGCTATCGGTTCAGATGGTCCTAAAAACACCTAAAATGAATTCAAGTGAAATCTCGGGTTAAAATTTTTTGGGTGAAACCAATTCTTTTCCTCTATATGCCTTCTGTATAAGAAGGGGAGGAATAGTAAAAATTGGGGAAATTTGAGAATAACAAACAAATAGAGAATGAAAAAGCGAAGCGATTCTTTATATGAGAATGAGTTGCTTCTTTTAAATAATCTTATATTTCATATGAACTCTTAAAGTTACACTTTCTTAAGTATTTAGCTATTTTAACAACAATAATTCTCTGGGGTTACATGTTTGGAAAAAGCATATAAAAACTAAAATAAGAATAATTAATCTGTTATGTATTGGATAACATCTGTTTTATTTAAATTTTTATTGATTTAAATATTTGTTATACATATTTTAATTTCAAGTTGAAGTTCAAGGGCTTAAGTGTTGAATAAAGTATAGTAAGGCAATTGTGGCAGCTACAATGCTTGAGATTTTAAAGTGATTTTTGAGGTGATTATTTTTTTACATTCACTTTTTAAATTACTTTTTTTGTAATAAACGACTTTATTTAGATCAACGTTTAATTCAATTCGGCAAAATATTGCAAAGAACTAGAAAAACATAAGTAAGAATTTATACAGAAATAGTCCCTATTCTTTATAAATGATATCGAAATATTTCGTTAAGGGATTTTCTATATAAACCACTAATAGGAGGACGGAGGAAAAACAATGATAATTGCAGTCAACTCATTCTCTAAACTCATAACATCCAATTTTAATGACAATTGCTACAAACAAATTTTTAAGTTTATGCACACATACAGGGCGGTACATTTAAAATACATATTTTTGATTAATTTGGCTTTGTGAGGATCTATAAAATCGCAAATAAAATTGATATCCAACCCCACAAAGTTGACCACTTTAAGTTCAAATACCCAATTATTTGTTTAGTAATCGTCTGGCTTGTATGGTAAACTGATTACCAGAATATGCTTTTCTACGATAACTTTAAAAAAATAAATGAAACATACCTGTATATTAATTATTTCAGAAACTGTCTTATCCCAAACGATTTGATACCAATGAAATTCTAGTATTTTTTTTCCAAGCTATCGTTTGACTCTTCCCTTTGAAAAGGGTAACCACGGGATAATCCCGATTTGTAGTGTTAAGTAATTATTATAACGAAATTTTAGATGTAGTTTATCATATTCACCATGATAAATGGTTTATTTATTTATATATTTATTATTTTATAATAAAATAAATTTATTATTTTATACATAACGACTATTACCTATTTATAATTAAAAACAAGCTTACTGATACACCAGAATTCATCACATCTACATTGTATGGGAAAAATAAACGTCTCGCAGAAATTACCGGAATTCAGCGATATTGATATCACATTGTCCAAGATATGACACAGTTTCAGAAATGATCCCTAAAATGTATGCTCCAATGTAACTTTTTAAATTTACTGTAGAAAAACACATTTTGGTCAGATTATACATGGCATGCGATCATACATACATGGCAGACGATTTCAATAAAAATAATTACGTATTTAAATTCTCAAAGGTCACCTTGGTAGGAGTAGATACCAATTTTATCGCTACAGTCCGTACGGCGAGTAATCAGGGTGATGAGTTAAAATGTACCACCCTGTATAATAGAGTTGTTTTGAAAATAGCTGTTGTTTTGACTCGCTTCGCTCGTCCTCACATAGTAAATGCATCCGTTTCACTCTCAGCGGTCACCCATACAGCACTGATCACGCTCAAAGTTGCTTAATTTTTTTATGATCCACAAAATATCCTGGATATACTTGTTGTATTGAAACGAAACTTAGTGTACTTATTTATTACGTATAAAGGTATTCACTTGTACCAAATTTCATCTGAATTGGATTACTTCCCGATTTTTTTACAATTTGTTAAAAAAACGTATACATGTCATTAGATGAAAATTGAACTAATGCTGATAATGAGATAAAAGTTGACACATATGTTGGCCTTATACGACTATACATGTGTGCCAAGTCTCAATCCGATTGCATCATGTTTCCAGGTTTTATGAATCCTCGAAATTTTTTCTGAGTCATTATTGCGGGTAAGTCATAAAAAATTATTTTCTGAATAGCATAACTACAGTGGTAGACAGATATGTAAAAGACAAATTTTGTAAAAAATCTGTCATTTTATTAAAAAAATTTTCTTCTCTCTATAGCATAAACACAATAAAAGCTATGATGATAACAAATACACACATACCTTCAGGCAGACAACTTTGTGAAAACCACTTAAGAGGTCTTAAAACCACCCGAAACGGATAATTCAGGTGACATCCCGGTTTCGTTTTTTTCTGCAAACACAATACTTTTTGTAAGTAAGGAAAATTAAAAATATAAATGATAAGGTAATATATAAAATAAAGCTAAAGTAATTTTAGTATAAAATGTTTTTAAGTATTTATTTCATTAAGCAACCATTATAAGCTTTAATTAGTTAAAACAAAGCTTGAAAATTCTAAATTAAAATTTAAAAATAAGTGAAGAACCGAAATTTTTTTAAATTGTGTGAATATTAACAACTTTTTCTACGAACGAGCAGGATGGTTTTAATTCTTTAAAATCGTTTGTTTCAAACAAATTTTATTAATTTCCTTTCCAAAACAAAAGGATTTCATACCAACTGCATCATCTATACCCCAAGTTATGGTGTGAGATGGTGTGAGCAGTTGGTTGTAAGATATTTTAATTTCACAGCAGGGCCGAAGCCAGAACGTTTTAAATTAAGCAGACCCTAAATATAATTGAATAATAACTATACCGCACTAGTTCAAGGATCTTGAATAAAAGGAATGAGGCGCTAAGTCAATTTGCCGTATAACAAGGGGTCACTTTCTTAAAAGAGATAAGAAAAAATAGAGAAGAAATCATCACAAATATATGCCAAATACAAACTGCACATGAGTTGTACGAACTGCGTAACAATAATTGCGTATATTAATGTATTAATAATTACATTAATTAATTGCGTAACAATAATTACATTAATTGTGCAGGTTTTAAATTTAGACACAAACTAACTCTCCAACGAAAGATTTCCTATTGTAAGTTATAAACAAATATTGAAAAGTAATATAATTTATTTTGCTTGTTACAACCTCGGTTCTTGATATTTTTATCACAAGTAAAAAAGTAGGGTCATACAAATTTTTATTCGCCCTAAAATGTTAATCCAGGAGACAGGTTCATATGTTGAACCAATCTTTTTCTTGTTAAATTACCTACGTTTCGCGCATTTCTGTCATTCTAGGGAAGGAATGATGCTCCTATTTCTCTATCTCATAAGACGCTTATGAGGTCTGTAAAGTTTCCCTATCGTGTCTTTCCCATAATTCAACATTTTAGCCCTAGCTATACGCTGGACAGGATTCTAGCCCCTGAAACAGTGAATACCATCATTTCGTCCGACTAAAAGAATATATATTTTCCCTCTCAGAACCTGTTGACAACGGCTCTCGTTTTAAGACATAGTAATAGTTTGTTGTCTTCCACAATAAACTCATCGTAGAAGCTAAATTTCACTTTATGACTAAAAAACTTGTAAATCCACCCATACTAAAAGCGAAACATTGGTGGCAAAACAGAGACACCGGCCTAAACGAGAAGATGATACCTAGTTGTCCTTGATAATCTTGTATCTATTAATCACGTCGTATTCAAAATTATACCTGATTAATTTTATACTAAATACTTTTCATATTAGGGGAGCATTTCTTAATGAGCTACATTTGAATAATTCTTAATGCAGGCTTTCAACAAATAGATAAAATACAATATAAAAGATAACCGTGCTAAGTTTGCTTTATGGGACACGTGCAGATAAACTGTTAGCAATATGATACAACAAAACCAGAATACTGTGATTCATAAAATTAGAATTCTGTGATTGACAAAGTCAGAATACTGTGATTGACAAATCAGAAAACTGTGATTGATAAAATTAGAATTGTGATTGACAGTCAGAATACTGTGATTGACGAAATCAGAATTCTGTGATTGATAAAATTAGAATTCTCTGATTGACAAAGTCAGAATACTGTGATTGACAAAATCAGAAAACTGTGATTGATAAAATTAGAATTCTGTGGTTGACAAAGTCAGAATACTGTGATTGACGAA
The DNA here is from genome assembly GCA_018340805.1 of Microvelia longipes. Lineage (NCBI taxonomy): Eukaryota > Metazoa > Arthropoda > Insecta > Hemiptera > Veliidae > Microvelia > Microvelia longipes. Next base: position 47,713,126 of record JACMZG010000002.1, on the reverse strand, counting down.
ATCAGAATTCTGTGATTGATAAAATTAGAATTCTGTGATTAACAAAGTCAGAATACTGTGATTGACAAATTCAGAATACTGTGATTGACGAAATCAGAATACTGTGATTGATAAAATAAGAATTCAGTGATGGGTGGATTCAAAAGGTTATATAACTTACAATGGAAATCAATGAATTTAGCACAGTGTTATGCTCTACTTGGGATTTTTCAAGTAAGCTACCCATGAAAGAGTGGCTTAGCTACCATATAAAAAATTGGTTTAAATTTTCCCCAATAACCTAATCAGTTCTTTTCCTCATAGGACGTGATTTTCTACTAAGTTGCATTTAATTTTGAAGAGTCGTTTGCCCCTATATCGTGTTTGCAAGAAAATTCCTTATTTATTCATACGTTTATACCGAGCAATTTATTACATTTTTGGGAGCTGTAGTGAATGTGATAAGGTGATAGAAAAAGTTGGTCACATTTTTTTTAAATTAATCCCTTTATATAGGGATAAGATATAGGGAGGGAAGCAATTATATTACAACCTCGACAATGTAACATCAACTGTAATGAGGGCACAACTGCTCAGGCAAACATCAAATACAAAATACTTGCCTTCAATTTGAAATACCTCATTTTCAAAGAAATCACAAATCGCATTTAATTCTTAACTAGATCTGTTATAGTTCCGCATTTTTTCTATTAAATAATTAAAATTCTAAAAATCAATGTTTTCCTAAAACGTCAGATTTTAATGGCACCTGTTAGACTAATAAATTAAAAAAGGAAAAGGTGCCCATATGTCTGGCTTAAGTTAAAACCTACACTAGTTTGAAATTCTATCAAATAAAACTCAATTCATTCTCACCAAAACTCGAAACGAAAAAATCAATCGCCATTAATTACTACTATAATAATTTTTAGACGTAAAATCACAATTAAAAGGCAAAATATGGTACTAAAACGTTTTTTCTCCTTTTATTTCTTATTCAAAATTAATTGCTGACATATAAGTATTTAGAATAAAGTTTTAAAGGAAGCTCTAAAAGCAGAAGATAAAAAGAAGTTGTAATCTATAATTTCTTTACTTGTTCTTAATGTCGGGGACAGTTTAGAAAAACTTGAAGCTTTAGGCTTAAATTTGAAACAATTGGTATTATTTATGTTATTATAAATAACTAAAATATAAAAATTTAAAATTGTTTATTAATCATTGAAGTTAAAGTTGAGTTATAATTTGCTGTAAAATGAGTTTAATATGTAATGTGAGTTGTTTATGATGTGTTATCGGTAGATGTATATAATTTGGCAAGCTGTACGGCTAGGGAGGACAAGGGTTGAGAACAATGTGGCTTCATAGAGGTCACCTACCTTACTGAACTTGACCGCACTTGCCCTTTTTAAAAGCGAATCTTCTGTTTGTTTTAAGTTTTAAAATTTTAACGAAGTTTCCTGAGAAAAGAATTCTTTAATTGTTTCGTGTTCTATAGAAACCGTACTAGAAAAAGTATAACGTCCTAACTGATGAACATGTTAAAATAACGACGAACATCAATATTTCAGCTTGTGTCTTCGTTTTAGAAGTTTTAAAAGAAGAAAAACAAGCCGATTTAGTCATCTGATCTTGTTCTAAGCGTTAAATTAAATGTAATGTATATTTATTTAGCAAAGCTACTTACAAAATACATGATGATTAGTATTTTGTAAATGCAACATATCAGTCACCGTGACAATAAAATAATTCAATTTAGGAAACAAAGTTAAGGTGCGCAAAGCCACAATCTATTGTGGGTCGTGAAGTATGATGACAATTATTGTCATCCATCGTTCATTTTAAATTATTATTCAAAGAGCAAGTATAGCTCTGTTTTATAATTAATAAATGTTAGAGAAAGTTCCATTAAAGCATTTCTAGAATTATTATAGTGACGCAGTCGATGCAATAATGCCTAGAAGCCTGAGAAGTTATAGTAATGCAAGTGCTCAGGAAGAGGTGAGTGTGCAGGAATGCTAGGTGATAAGTTACCTTCAAATTTTAAAATTCCAACCTTCGATCCAAATAAATCTGTTTGGAGAATATTGTGTCGAAGGTTGCAAAATAGTTTCAAACCCTTCAAAATTCCAGAAATAATTTGGCTGTTGGCTTTGTTGTCTAGCTTAGATAAAGTAACATATGAAAAGTTGTGCGACTTGTGTAAGTCGGAAACACTGGAAGATAAAGATTTTAAATCGGCGTTAGGGATGCTGGAGATCTTTGTCATCAAGAACCTAAAAAATATGCCGAAAGGTTAAATTTTCATAAAAGAGTACAAAGTGAGTACGAAGCTTTGCGAGACTTTGAGGGACCAATAAAAACAAGCAAACGCGTGCATGTAAATCTCCTCAGAATTGGCTACAAGAAGCAGCATGATTGAAAATACTAAAAACCTTACGCATTTTAAAGCTATAGCTATAAGCAAATGTTTACGAATTACGAAGCCAACAAACACAAGCTTCGTGTACATCATGTAAATATGAAATTAAATTTCAAACCAGAGAAATTATGGCGGTCAAGGAATATAAATGTTAAAATGTTTGAGAATTTAAACTATGGTTTTGTCGCGGGAAGAAAAATCACGAAGAAACAAGATGTTTCTCTAAAAATTCAACCTGCTTCTGGTGTAGTACGAAGGGTCATACTGCTACAATGTAAAAAGCAAACACACCTAAAGTCAATAATGTCGAAAATGATAACAACAGAACCACAAATGAATGAAAATAAAAAAAAAATTAAAAATTGGTTTTTAATTTTCCTCATTTATACCGTAGGTATACAAGAAAAGTATTGTGTTTGCAAAAATCTGAAACCGGGATGTCACCGGAGTTATGCGATTCAGGAGACTCCTGAGTGGTTTTCAAAAATTTGTATGTCTGTATTTGTGTGTGTGTGTCTGCTATCATCGTAGCTCCCAGTATATATGTGCTAAAGAGAAAAAACTTTGTACGAAAATCAGTCTACCGCTGTAGTTGAGCTATTCAGAAAATATTTTTATGACGTCATAAAACCACAATAATGACACCAAAAATTATTAAATATCAAAAAACACGGAACAATTATGCGATCCAATTGAAATTCGGCTCGCGTGTAGCCATGCTTTAGTTTTAATTTGAATAAATGACTTGTATAAGTTTTTAAAAAAATTGTAAAAAGTCAGAAAATAATGACAACAACAAAACTTAGTTAAGCAAGTTTTAACAACTTAATTAAGTTAAAATTTGGTTCAATTATATATCTTTACGTAATAAATAAGTACACTAACTTTCGTTTTAATAGAACAAGTATATCCATAAATTTTGGTGGATTATAAGCGTAGTCGGTGCCTAGATGGGTGACCACTGGTATGAAAAGAATGTATTCACTCTCTAAGGACGAGCTAAGCGAGTCTGAAGACGTGTTGCAGTATAAATTTACCGACTAGTATATTCTGAGGACGAGCGAAGCGAGTCCGAAGCTAGGAGGATAAGCGTAGCGAATCCGATGTGATGAGGAAAAGTTCCGAGGTACCCCGTACCCGATTTTTTTATATTGAAAGTGGAAACAAGTAATAGGAGTAAGAAATTATACTCAACAGTCAAATTGAATCATCAATGGAAGTGAAGATTTGATATGATTGATACCGGATTATTTCTGTCGCTAATCCACGGTTTAATTTATTAGGGTTTTTGTAAAACCAATATCTTGTAAGTTATGAACCTGCACAGGTGAGGCAGTACCGCTCCACGATCAGTAATTGGGTCTTGGGTCTCACTTGGTAGTTGTAGTGAACTTCTGAATTTGTATATTGTTGATGGGAACCATGCAGGTATCTTAGCCATGATACTTGGATAAGGGCATTGAAATTAATTTACCTCAAATTTTTACTGTAAATAATGTTACTGTTGATAAGTCTACCTGCCATATGACAGTGATACTCCCCCACCATCGGAGGAATTTACTGCTATCACAGAGTATGCCAGGGAGAAAAAGTTACCATTAATTTTAGGATGTGATTCAAACAGCCATAATCAGGTTTGGGGAAGCTCAGATACTAATGATCGGGGTGAGAGCCTACTTGGTTATTTACTGAACACGAATCTTGAAATTGTCAATAAAGGTAGAGAGCCTACATTTGTAAACAAATGTAGACAAGAAATTCTTGATATAACTTTAGCCTCCTTGAATGTGTTACAGTTTATTTCAGACTGGAAAGTCACAAATGACATAGTTACATCTGATCATCGGATGATTAACTTTAATGTTTCATTTCATGTGAAAGATACAGAATCAAAACGAAACCCTAGATTTGCAGACTGGTCAAGGTACAGAGAATCCTTGATCACGAGTGCAGAAGAAGGGAACAATAATATAAAGACAGCATCTGAACTGGATGCGGAAGCAGAAGCTCTATCCTCTGAACTTCTAAAAGCTTACGAAAACGCCTGTCTTCCTCAACCGCCCTCTGAAAGAGGGTAAGATGGTGGAACCGGGAGATCGAAGGGCTAAGGAGGGATATGAGGAAAGCGTTTAATAGAGCTTATAGCAAAAAGAATGACAATGCTCTCTGGGACCAATTCAGAAGCATTCAAAAAGCATACAATAAAACTAAACAAGCTAGCAAAAGAGCGACCTGGAGGGAATTCTGTAGTGACATACAAAGTGTACCAGAAGCCTCTAGGCTAAGTAAGATAGTTAAAGATGAATTTATTGAAAAGCTGGGAATCCTAAAACAAGAAGATGGAACTTGGACCGATTCTTGTGAAAGTACCCTAAGATGCTTGAATAGGACCCACTTTGGGTGCTCGTCTGGCGGTGATCCGGGGGAACCGGAGCCTAGAACCAGATGTCTTTACCCTGTAGAGAACGAAGGAATGGCTCTGGCCACCAGGATCGTCTCGGAGGAGTCCATAAGGTGGTCTCTAAGTCAATTTAGTCCTTATAAATCCCCAGGTCCTGATGGTGTGTACCCTGTAATGCTGCTTGAGGCAGGGGACATTATTCTCGCTAGACTCAAGAACATTTACTGTGCCAGCATCGCAATGGGATACATACCAAAGATATGGAAGAAGTCTCGAGTTTTATATTCCTAAACCAGGAAAGAATGACTATACTTCAGCTAAATCTTTCAGACCTATAAGTTTATCTTCATTCATGCTTAAGATTCTTGAGAGATTGGTGGATAAATTCCTTATGGAAACTATGTTTAAAGACTATCCTTTCCATGAGAATCAGCATGCGTATAGAAAAGCAAAATCAGTAGAGACCACATTACATGCCCTTGTTAGGAGAATAGAAAATGCCCAAAACCACAAACTTTTTGCAATGGCACTCTTTTTTGACGTAGAGGGAGCCTTTGATAAAGTTAGTGCAAAGGTAATTGAAAAGTTTCTTCTAGAAAAGAATACGCCCCCTCAAATAATACGTTGTGTCAGTGACATGCTAACAAATAGAGTTATAACTACAGGCATTGGAGAAATCCAACTTGAGGATGTAGTGAGTAGAGGCTGCCCTCAAGGCAGCTGCCTGTCTCCTCATCTGTGGTGCCTTGTTATGGATAGTTTATTGGTGAGACTAAATGAAGATAATCTGTATGCCCAAGCATATGCTGACGATGGGCTTATACTGATTACAGGGAAGTTTCTGTCAACAGTATGTGAACGCATGCAGTATGCTTGTAAAGTATTAGAAAAGTGGTGTAGTGAGGTCGGCCTCTCATTCACTAACAAAAGAGACTTAAAAGAAGTAAGGTATCCTAAACTCTTTGGGAAACATTTAGCCTTGAGGAGTGAAGTCAAATATGTGGGAGTGACTTTGGATCCTAAATTAAGTTGGAAAATACATGTAGAAAAAATAGTCCATAAAGCAACCTCAATAATGTGGCAATTAAGGAGAATAGTAAGTAAGACATGGGGGCTTTCGCCAAAATTGATGAGATGGATCTACACAGCTATTGTCCGGCCAAAGATCCAATTCGGAGCAATTGCCTGGTGGCCCTCTGTAGAGAAACAGTACATAAAGAAAAAATTAGGAAAAGTCCAAAGATTGATATCATTGGGCATTGTGGGCTGTATGAAATCTACTCCTTCAGCTGCCCTGGACGTTATTCTTGGGCTACCCCCCTTACATGTCTGGATCAAGAGAATAGCCATGGCTACCTGTCTGAGACTGGAATCTAACAGTCAGTGGAAAGATGAAGGCAGGGACTATGGGCATGTAAAAATTTCAAAAATAATTGAAAGAGAAATTCCTATCCTAAAAGCAGGGATTCCCAAGCCACCAAATACTCTTAAGCTTAAGCGATCCTTTACCTCTAGGATTCCTTCAAGAGACGAGTGGAAGTGTGGAGAGCACTCCTTCCCAGGGACCTCTCATCTGCTTTACTGACGACTCGAGGATGGAAACTACGGGTTTCGCTGGAGCTGGACTGTATATCAAGGAGTTAGAAGAGAAAAGATATTACCCACTAGGAAATCTAGCAACTGTGTATCAATCCGAGGTCTTTGCTATTTTAAAAACTTCGGAACTTTTGCTAGAAAAGGATATTCAAGATAAAAGCATCTTTATATGCTCAGATAGTCAGGCTGCAATCAAGGCAATAGACTCACCCAGTGTCTCCAATGCACTGGCAGGAGAATGTCAACAACAGCTAGAGTTACTTGGGAAAAAAATAAAGTTACACTGGTTTGGGTCCCTGGTCATTCTGGAGTAGAGGGGAATGAGACCGCTGATGAACTAGCCAGGGAAGGCTCCTCTGAACCCTTTAAAGGACCAGAACCAGCTATAGGACTTACCAGAAGCAAAGTCAATTTCCTTCTAGATGACTGGGCGATGGTGAAAACCAGGGATGCTCTTCAAACCAAAGCTAATTGCAGACAAGCTAGGAAAATGTTGAAGAAAGCCAACAAAGCCATGAGTATATGGGCTCTCTCTTTGGGGAGGAAGAGCTTAAGATACCTGGTAGGTATCTTGACAGGTCACTGCTGGCTTCAGAGACATTTGCATACCATGAAAATAAAAGCAGAGCCAACGTGTCCCAAGTGTGAAGTTGGGGAGGAGACGACAGATCACTTTTTGGGATCGTGTGAAGCATACGCTAGATTGAGGTTTAGTATATTTGGATCAGCCACTCTTCTGGACGACGACTTAGTGAAACTCCCATGGGCAGACGTTCTGAAGTTCATTAAGGAATCAGACAGGTTCAAAGAGAATAGAGATTCTATTAGGTAAGAGGTGAGGACGTTCTTGGGGCTGGCAAAAAGCGTCCCAGAGACATAATTGCTAAGATCTAGGATCTTCCCCACCTTTACTATTATTATTATTACTGTTGATAAACAAAAGGATAATAATAGTTTAAAAGGACTTATAAATGGATTTAAGGAAATTTTTGAAACATGGATGGGCAAAATTAAAGATTATCAGACGAACATTCTAGTCAAACCCTGTATTTAAAAAGCCAAGGACTGTGCCATTTTGCCTTAATCCCATAACTTAAATTAGAATTGAATAGGTTGGAACTAGAAAAGATTATAGAAAAAGTAAAATATCCAAAGAAAGGTCACACCAGGAAAGGTCCTGAATATGGCACACTGGAAGAATATGCCATATATTTTATTATTCCCAAGAAAGATAGGTCTATTACAATGTGTGGAGATTTCAAAGATACTCTGAATCTGCAGCTTATTGTTGATAAAGACCCTAACCCTCCAATAGATCTCTTGACTAATTTAGGAATATATTTTTTTTAACATATTTTATTGATTAATACAACAACAATTATGATTGTTACAAGTATTAGAGTTAAATGGTAGGAAATAATAAACATTTTCCCGTACCTAGTATAAGAATTTTATATTAGGTCCTTTGAGGATTCTACAACTAAAATTATTGAGGCTCTGGCTAGGATCGAACTCGGACTGTCACGGTTGAAGTTACACGTACTAACCATTACACCTCCAGGACTACTTGTATTAGTTATATATATATATATATATATATATATATATATATATATATATATATACGTCAAAAAAGAGTGTCATTGCAAAAAGTTTGTGGTTTTGGGCATTTTCTATTCTCCTAACAAGGGCATGTAATGTGGTCTCTACTGATTTTGCTTTTCTATACGCATGCTGATTCTCATGGAAAGGATAGTCTTTAAACATAGTTTCCATAAGGAATTTATCCACCAATCTCTCAAGAATCTTAAGCATGAATGAAGATAAACTTATAGGTCTGAAAGATTTAGCTGAAGTATAGTCATTCTTTCCTGGTTTAGGAATATAAACAACTCGAGACTTCTTCCATATCTTTGGTATGTATCCCATTGCGATGCTGGCACAGTAAATGTTCTTGAGTCTAGCGAGAATAATGTCCCCTGCCTCAAGCAGCATTACAGGGTACACACCATCAGGACCTGGGATTTATAAGGACTAAATTGACTTAGAGAGACCACCTTATGGACTCCTCCGAGACGATCCTGGTGGCCAGAGCCATTCCTTCGTTCTCTACAGGGTAAAGACATCTGGTTCTAGGCTCCGGTTCCCCGGATCACCGCCAGACGAGCACCCAAAGTGGGTCCTATTCAAGCATCTTAGGGTACTTTCACAAGAATCGGTCCAAGTTCCATCTTCTTGTTTTAGGATTCCCAGCTTTTCAATAAATTCATCTTTAACTATCTTACTTAGCCTAGAGGCTTCTGGTACACTTTGTATGTCACTACAGAATTCCCTCCAGGTCGCTCTTTTGCTAGCTTGTTTAGTTTTATTGTATGCTTTTTGAATGCTTCTGAATTGGTCCCAGAGAGCATTGTCATTCTTTTTGCTATAAGCTCTATTAAACGCTTTCCTCATATCCCTCCTTAGCCCTTCGATCTCCCGGTTCCACCATCTTACCCTCTTTTCAGAGGGCGGTTGAGGAAGACAGGCGTTTTCGTAAGCTTTTAGAAGTTCAGAGGATAGAGCTTCTGCTTCCGCATCCAGTTCAGATGCTGTCTTTATATTATTGTTCCCTTCTTCTGCACTCGTGATCAAGGATTCTCTGTACCTTGACCAGTCTGCAAATCTAGGGTTTCGTTTTGATTCTGTATCTTTCACATGAAATGAAACATTAAAGTTAATCATCCGATGATCAGATGTAACTATGTCATTTGTGACTTTCCAGTCTGAAATAAACTGTAACACATTCAAGGAGGCTAAAGTTATATCAAGAATTTCTTGTCTACATTTGTTTACAAATGTAGGCTCTCTACCTTTATTGACAATTTCAAGATTCGTGTTCAGTAAATAACCAAGTAGGCTCTCACCCCGATCATTAGTATCTGAGCTTCCCCAAACCTGATTATGGCTGTTTGAATCACATCCTAAAATTAATGGTAACTTTTTCTCCCTGGCATACTCTGTGATAGCAGTAAATTCCTCCGATGGTGGGGGAGTATCACTGTCATATGGCAGGTAGACTTATCAACAGTAACATTATTTATAGTAAAAATTTGAGGTAAATTAATTTCAATGCCCTTATCCAAGTATCATGGCTAAGATACCTGCATGGTTCCCATCAACAATATACAAATTCAGAAGTTCACTACAACTACCAAGTGAGACCCAAGACCCAATTACTGATCGTGGAGCGGTACTGCCTCACCTGTGCAGGTTCATAACTTACAAGATAGCCCCCATGTCTTACTTACTATTCTCCTTAATTGCCACATTATTGAGGTTGCTTTATGGACTATTTTTTCTACATGTATTTTCCAACTTAATTTAGGATCCAAAGTCACTCCCACATATTTGACTTCACTCCTCAAGGCTAAATGTTTCCCAAAGAGTTTAGGATACCTTACTTCTTTTAAGTCTCTTTTGTTAGTGAATGAGAGGCCGACCTCACTACACCACTTTTCTAATACTTTACAAGCATACTGCATGCGTTCACATACTGTTGACAGAAACTTCCCTGTAATCAGTATAAGCCCATCGTCAGCATATGCTTGGGCATACAGATTATCTTCATTTAGTCTCACCAATAAACTATCCATAACAAGGCACCACAGATGAGGAGACAGGCAGCTGCCTTGAGGGCAGCCTCTACTCACTACATCCTCAAGTTGGATTTCTCCAATGCCTGTAGTTATAACTCTATTTGTTAGCATGTCACTGACACAACGTATTATTTGAGGGGGCGTATTCTTTTCTAGAAGAAACTTTTCAATTATCTTTGCACTAACTTTATCAAAGGCTCCCTCTACGTCAAAAAATAGTGCCATTGCAAAAAGTTTGTGGTTTTGGGCATTTTCTATTCTCCTAACAAGGGCATGTAATGTGGTCTCTACTGATTTTGCTTTTCTATACGCATGCTGATTCTCATGGAAAGGATAGTCTTTAAACATAGTTTCCATAAGGAATTTATCCACCAATCTCTCAAGAATCTTAAGATATATATATATATATATATATATATATATATATATATATATATATATATATATATATCTTATGACAGAAACATTTTTACACTTAACATATGAAAATGTATCGCCATTTTCAGAAATGTTTACTATGTTGATAAACTTTGTGAGTTGAAATAACAATTTGACGAATTGATATTAAAGTTGGAATAATTTATTTAAATTAGGAAAAGTAATAATGAAGACAGGAGTCCGAGTTTTTCTCACAGTCCATTAAACATAATTTTAAATTTATTTAAATTTCCTATTCAGTGCTATGTATAACAATACCACTACTAAATCTTAAATTGAACTTGTTCTGCCACTTACAATACTTGTTGAACAATATTGTAATTTGTACCAAGTCTTGTTACATTACCATTTAACATCTTAATTAGTCAATTACAACAACTCCAAGTTACAACAAATAAAAAATTACATTTTAACAGCAGAACTTGTTATACTTGCTTTCCAAAACCCGTTCCCATTTTCTGGTACAATCGTTCTTGTAAGTTTTATTTTATTTTTTAGTCTTATGATATTTTACGAAGTTTATGATAATATAATATTTTTATTACTAAAAAATGTTTCCTTCATAATAATTTTCATTATTTTAACTTGGAAATTTCTTCTTTTATGTTATTTCTTGAAATTTTGTTGTATCATTTTTGATAATTTGAATTGAAATAGATTTTATCATTGTTTATTATTTTATATTTTACCCCGTATAAAACATATTATGCATACATATTATGCATAGAGATATATTTATAGAGGGGGTATAGCCTTGAGAACCTTGAGATATTTTTTTTAGCCTCTCTCTTTTGAGCCTTTTTTTGAGGCTCTGTTTACTCATTGAAACCTTCTCTTAGAGTGAGGTAAGGTATTCTCTGAGACTGCTTTTCCCACATTATTTGTGTTTATAGCGAATTTTCAAAGAAAAAATAAGCTTATGAGATTGGGGTCATGGAGGGGGGGGGTGGATTCCTTGGAAGATGGGAATTCTGAGGTCGAGCGTAGCAACACCGATATTAATAATAAACTGCGTAGGCTTCCGCGGTTATTGTCATGAAGATTTAGGTGTTCCGGTGGTGACCGCGTCAATGTAGATGAAGAATCCGACGTTTCGCTTCCACTGTGGGAGGCATCAGTTCAGTTTTGTAGAGCATTGTGTTTCTATCCATGATGTCCTACATCCCTGAAGATGCCTCCCACAGTGGAAGCGAAACGTCGGATTCTTCATCTATATTGATGCGGTTACCACCGGAAGATCTAAATCTTCCCCGATATTAATATTACTTTGGATCAGCGCAGCGATGTCAAAACACCCTAGACTTTTGGACATTTGATAAAAGTAAGGGTCATTTATTTGCTTTTGGACATTTGATAAAAGTAAGGGTCATTTATTTTTGGACATTTGATAAAAGTAAGGGTCATTTATTTGCTAATACAACACTTCCTTTTTTATTGTGAGAGATAAGAAAGCGAAATCTGAGCTGGTTAATTTCAAAACTAATTTAGTAATTAGGTTTACAATATCACGCGTGAGTTAAACCAACATTAGTACGATCTGGCTTTAATTAGGACCAGTCTAAATGTTTATTCCAAATTCCATATAGGACGAACTCCTCTATTGCCAAAAAATGGTTTTTATTAGTTACGACAAAAACCAGATGTGAAGTTCAATGACATAAGAACATATCTATCAGAGTATTCAACATATTTATAGCATTACAAAAGGCTGACCAAAAAAAGCAACAAGTCCAGTAATTATGAGGATATTAAAATTATTAAGAATCCTCTTTTGCACATTATATTAAATACTAATTTATTTGATACTTGACTTATAATACTCTATTATATTAAGCATCAGATTTTAATATAATAGAGAGTTGTCAACTGATGCACCAGTATCATTTCGATCCGAAAACGCGTTCAAAAGTTATCGTATTCCACAGAAACGTTTAGGAACAAAAATGTCGTACATACATTCATACTTACAAACATACATACATACATATATATATATATATATATATATAATATATAATATATATATATATATATATATATATATATATATATATATATATATATATATATATATATATATATATATAAATATATATATATATGCGTGTATATATAATATATATATATATATATATATATATATATATAATATATATATATATTATTAATTTATTTATACATGGATATAATAATCACTGGACCGGTTTCAGCTTAACGCCATCATCAGCAGGCGGGGCAACACTCGAGCTCTTATCTATATCAGTGAATAACTTATTTGTTGTCTTATCCTACTGAGTGCTTGGGGTTTTTCCCATTCATGACGGTTTATCATTTATCACTTAAATCATAGAATTGTACAACTTAACAACTAATAAGCTTATTTAAGGACTTTTGTTAAGTTAAGACCACATTACTTACTTATTAATTTAAATAAATCATCATAATCTAATTATAATTAATCATAAATGCAACTTGATTAACATTGAACAGGTTAAAAATGACCTCTTTATCACCCCCAATCCTGTATACCATAAAATACGAAAAATAAAATATAATTTATCTCTATATAATTCGAGATGACATCATAACTTGTTTTTACTTAATTGAATTTAATCCCTAATGCATATATATACTTTTTACAACTAAATCCCGAAGTACTAATTTAAAGACCTAATAGATTTTATATAATTTAAAAAAATAAATAAATAACACGAACACGAGTATGTCAACCATTAGATTAAAATCTAATCCAGCAATCAGCAAAATTTAAACTAAAATATTCATCTAAATTTTAAAACCCAAAAAATTATAAAAGTTAAAAAAAATTGTTAAGTAGAAAGCTAATTGTATTTCTATTTAAAATTTAAAGACATAAGTGAAAATAAATCTTAAAAATTAAACTAAATTTGTCATCAATAGTTAATAGTAATTGTTCAATTTGGTTTCTAATTCGAAGTATATTAGAGTAATTAATAACTATAAAATTAACATTATTTTCAATTTTTTAAATTCAAATCCGATAATCATACTAATATTGTTATCAAAAATATAACCGCTGACATAAGTATTCAACAATATTTTAATTTTTAAGTGAAAAAAGTAATTTCTACGTTAATTAATTTCTGTGACCCAGTAAAGAACCAATTGGTCGTAAATTATTTAAATAAATACATTTGATAAAATTTTATAATACGAATAAAAAATACAATTAAAATTTATTAAATTTTACAATTTAGAAATGACGTAATAAAAAAAGTTTTAAAATTTATTAATTTTGTGACTTTAATAACTTAATGAATAATGAATTATTAAAGGCTTTTGAAGGATATGATATGTATTTAAATTACCTTATTTTCTTTATAAAAGGTTCACAAGAATAATAAGGTTATGAGATTAGGGTCAAGAAAGTGGGCTTTCTCTCTCCTCCCTCTCTATCTCTTTCACTATATATAAACATATAATATATATATATATATATATATATATATATATATATATTATGTACACGATAAAAAGTATGATTGTTACAAGTATTAGGGTAGATTAGTTGACTAAAATGGTTATAAGAGTGGCTTTTTGAAGCTTGGCAGTAAAACAACAATCTGGTGATTGCATTCAGGCGGAAGTAATTAAAATAAATTAACATAAATAAATAATAGGTAAAATTATTTTTAAAAAATAAATGAATAAATAAATAATAGTAAATACATAAAAAAATAAATATTAGACCCTGAAGAGCCTGCAGTTTTAGCAGCTAAGGAAATTGACTCAAGAATATGTATTTTAGTACCTGTAATCAGCTGTTGGAGGTTGCAATACCTTCAAAGTGAGGAAATATTATGGGAGTTTGATTGATTTCTAGGTAACTGTCAACTAAAACATCTGACAGGATTGTACGGAAGGGTGACAGAGGGAAGGAGTTTTACTATAATAGGATTCGGATGATCAAAACGGGATTCATAGAATTATCAATAACGTGATTTGGAGAGGTCTGATACATGGACGTTGAGGTCTTTATGGATTGTTAGGTTAGAATCATAAAGTGATGGATTGGTGATTTTTTAGGAATTATCGAAGGGTTGGAAGGCGTTGGGAGTCAAAAGACCAATCCTAGGACCATGTTTTAACTAGTATTTAAGAATAATTTTTTTCACCTCAACTCATACAGAAAGTAAAAGTTCGACGTATTAAATAAGTGATAATAAAGTAAGTTTACAGTAGATAAATAAGTGATGTTTTATCTAAGTTCTACGACTTTATCTAAGATCTACAGTAGATAAATAAGTGATAATAAAGAGGACTTTATCTAAGTTCTACAGTAGATAAATAAGTGATAATAAGAGGACTCTATCTAAGTTCACAGTAGATAAATAAGTGATATAAAGAGGACTTATCTAAGTTCTACAGTAGATAAATAAGTGATAATAAAGAGACTTTATCTAAGTTCTACAGTAATAAATAAGTGATAATAAAGAGACTCTATCTAAGTTCACAGTAGATAAATAAGTGATGATAAAGAGGACTTTATCTAAGTTCTACAGTAGATAAATAAGTGATAATAAGAGGACTTTATCTAATTCTACAGTAGATAAATAAGTGATAAAGAGGACTTATCTAAGTTCTACAGTAGATAAATAAGTGATAATAAAGAGGACTTTATCTAAGTTCTACAGTAG
This sequence comes from Microvelia longipes, assembly GCA_018340805.1. NCBI lineage: Eukaryota > Metazoa > Arthropoda > Insecta > Hemiptera > Veliidae > Microvelia > Microvelia longipes. Next base: position 47,697,976 of record JACMZG010000002.1, on the reverse strand, counting down.
ATAAATAAGTGATAATAAAGAGGACTTTATCTAAGTTCTACAGTAGATAAATAAGTGATAATAAAGAGGACTTTATCTAAGTTCTACAGTAGATAAATAAGTGATAATAAAGAGGACTCTATCTAAGTTCCACAGTAGATAAATAAGTGATGATAAAGAGGACTTTATCTAAGTTCTAGTAGATAAATAAGTGATAATAAGAGGACTTTATCTAAGTTCTACAGTAGATAAATAAGTGATAATAAAGAGGACTCTATCTAAGTTCTACAGTAGATAAATAAGTGATAATAAAGAGGACTTTATCTAAGTTCTACAGTAGATAAATAAGTGATAATAAAGAGATTTATCTAAAGTTCTACAGTAGATAAATAAGTGATAATAAAGAGGACTTTATCTAAGATCTACAGTAGATAAATAAGTGATAATAAAGAGGACTTTATCTAAGTTCTACAGTAGATATAAGTGATAATAAAGAGGACTTATCTAAGTTCTACTTATCTAAGTTTACAGTATAAATAAGTGATAATAAAGAGGACTCTATCTAAGTTCTACAGTAGATAAATAAGTGATAATAAAGAGACTATCTAAGGTACTATCTAAGTTAGTAGATAATAAGTGATAATAAAGAGGACTTTATCTAAATCACAGTAGATAAATAAGTGATAATAAAGAGGACTTTATCTAAGTTCTACAGTAGATAAATAAGTGATAATAAAGAGACTTTATCTAAGATCTACAGTGATAAATAAGTGATAATGACTTTATCTAAGTTCTACAGTAGATAATAAGTGATAATTATCTAAGATCTACAGTAGATAAATAAGATATAATAAAGAGGACTTTATCTAAGTTCTACAGTAGATAAATAAGTGATAATAAAGAGGACAGTAGATAAATAAGTGATAATAAGAGGACTTTATCTAAGATTACTAAAGAGATCAAGTGATAATAAAGAGGACTTTATCTAAGATCTACAGTAGATAAATAAGTGATAATAAAGAGACTTTATTAAGATCTACTAAGTGATAAAGAGGAGTCTACAGTAGATAAATAAGTGATAATAAGATATCTAAGAGTATATAAATAAGTGATAATAAAGAGGGACTGACATACTCCGAATAAGCAGCAAATAACCGTATGCACAATTATTTACTATAAAAATTAAACATTAAGTCATTTAAAGCGACCAAGACCTCGTTATTCTTTAAATAACATTAAGACCTTTAAAAGATAAATATTGCGCCCGGGGGCGTTTATTGCATCAAATTGATATTTCAAAATTCATGTAAAACCTATATTTAAGTCAGAAAGAAATATTTATTAAGATACAAATTAATTCTTTGTCTGACCTTAGAATGTATAAGAAAGTATTATTAGTCTCCTCTAATAAAAAATCACACAACATTCCATTAAGACATTTGAAATCTAAAAAAATGTCAAATGTGTCTTAAATTCATACGCGCCGTCCCCTTCTTTAGAAATGTAAGTACTCACTTACGTTCGTTCAATAATCATAGGGTCAGCATCGTCCGTGGTAGAAGTATACATACTTAATCATAATATATATATATATATATATATATATATATATATATATATATATTATATATATATATATAATATATATATATATATATATATATATATATAATATATATATATATATATATATATAAATCAATCGGGAATGTTTAGTAATAATACCTCTTTAAAGTAAGAGTAGGTAGCTGTATGGTGGAATAGTATTAGCGAGCAGTAGTAGTCATAGATAGTGAAGTTGCTTTGTTCAGGAAAAGCATGATATTACTTACTTACCGGGAAAACAGAACGTAATTTCCCCAACGGAAATTCTTTAAAGTCAGAGGCGAATAACTAAAAAATATTTCATTGAAAATATTTTAAACCACTAAATTAACTATTCTATGAATATTAATTGTTTTATTACTTTTTAATTGACATAGCTTCAATAGAATTATTACTACTGGATAAATTTATTTAATCTAATGGCTTAAATACCTTGATTTAAATAATGGTTTTAATGACCACAGCAATAAATCTAATGACTCTCGCAATGAGACTGCAATAAATCTAATGATTCGTTTAGTAAAACAGTAGGAACTTATGCTTTATCTTTTGTGTGCATCTATGTAAGTTCCTAAGTACTTAATTTTTACTTTAAAAAAAAGATTATACGCCTATGATTTAGCAGCATTTATGCATAATTACATTTATTTTATTTTTATATTGTGACTACATTTTTACATTAAAGCTTTAAAGACACTCCATTTATCTAAAGTCTAAACACTAGGACACTAAAACTGGCTACTATAATAGTAGGGATACGTAATAGTATTCTAGTAGTATAAACGAGAAGTATAGTTATTAGTCACGGCTAACAATGATAATTATGAGAATGCATTCACAGCTTCATTTGTTTATAGACAAAGGTAATTTTAATTCGTACAAAAGAGGAATATAAAAAATGCATTTTTTATTTAAATTTTTGTTTTCATCGTTTTAAAATTATTAAAGACGAGGATTGTTCTTGTATATAAGTTTTCTATGTTAGGAAATAGTAAGAGTTATTTTATTTTGTTTTTTATATTTTACGTAGGATGGTTGAATTGATATCCTAGAAAAGGGATAAGACAAATGGTAATAGATGAATAACAGAAAAAGAAGAATAGAGGAAAATACATGCTTTTGTTTAGAGTATGAACGAAAAAAACTTAAAAAAATTATCATATTGTTATGTCATGATTTCTTTAACTTAAATCCTAATTTTATTTACCTAAATACATATTCGCCCTATTGGTTGAATTTTGAAACTTCGGAAAAGTAACCTGACCACATTCGATTATCAAAATAATCAAATAAACAGAACAAAAATACAGTAACTTATATAGTAGACCGGTTATAATACAAATCATAACACCAACAATGTGCGGAAAGCCGAAATCAATTGATATATTAGAACCTTAACTCGCTCTTGGAGGAGGTTTCAATGAGGTTATACCCTTAAAGCCCCTGAAAGCCTTAAAAAGACGTTTCAGGTCTTTTACCGCATTGAGATGGGCTATACCTCTTCTAGTATATATCTCTATGCCAAAATAAAATTGGAATAAATAAAACTAGATAAACAAAATGACACAAAATGTCATTGAAGGGATATGACCGAAATCTGGACTTAAAATATCGTTAATAAGCAACCATAACTGTTTTTTATCAAAAATGGTTTTTAAAATATAAAGTATGATATGAGAGCTGTCAGATTATTTGATTTTGCTAATTAGTAATTCCGAATTGTAAATATACATAGAAATAAGGCCCGAATTATCCAAGCCGCTTCGCAAATGTCCACTTCGTGGCCACATTGTTCTTGTTTAGTTTTATTTATAGAATTTTAAACCACTTTTCATCATCTTAGTCGGTTCGCAGCCACATCGCCTGCCACTGAAATGCTTACCTCTTATTGCAGTTATACATATAACTAAGCTAACATATATGCTAAGTTTAATAAAAAATAACTTTTCATTAAAATATAATAACAAATAAAAATAAATCATAATAAAAAATAATTCAATAATAAAATAAAATAAAATAAAAATAAATAAATAATAAATAATAATAATAAATAATAAAATAATAATAATAATAAATAATAATAATAAATAATAATAATAATAAAAAATAATAATTAATAATAATAATAATAATTAATAATAAAAAATAAAAATAAATAATAATAAAAATAATAAAATTAAATTATAATAAAATAAACATAAAATTTAATAAATAATAATACAAAATAATATAAAAATAAATAATTCATAAATCATAATAAAAAATTACTTTTGAAATTAATTTTGAGTTCCTAAGCGTTTTTGTCTGACATTAGAACGCTCTCTCGGATCGTAATGAAACATGTAGATGAATCAATCATATAAAAGTACAGATATTTATTGCTTATAAGAATATATATGACGTCATTAACCCATACGGCCTTTTTTCTTAAGGTTGCAAGGCCTTTATTATCGTTTTTAAACGTATGGTTTGTGACGTGGTAGTCATAAGAGAGAGAGAAACCCGCTTCATCAAGCCACAACATATTCCATTTTGTTTTTACTATTAAGACCATACAATTTACTTTATAGTAAATTAAGTAAAGGAACTGCTTTAACACTGCCTAAGGAACAGAAAAATTACTATCCAAAAACAGTAAACTTATGCCCGCTAAGTTTATCCAATAGAGTTAAAATGTGATAAATGTTGAAATGTGAATGAATCCACATTCAAGCTGGCTTGTTAGTTTACCAGTTAAAATGTGTAATATTATCTCTTATACTCTTATGTTTCTGAATCATTTACACTGAATACGGACAAATCTGTATCGAGTTCTCTGATCACTATTCTATATTTTTTTCTATGTAATATAATACGATATTTGCATTATACAATTGAATCTAACATGTAATATTTAGATATCTTTATAATAAACATTAAATATTAAAACAAAACTTACGATCCGGGATCTACGGCTCACTTTCTACTTCACCAAAGGCATTAAATTTGTCTATGGTAAATTGTAGGGAGTAGCTAGTACTCCCTACAATATTTGAATAGTCCAAGTCGCGACTCAAAAACATACGTTTCGCAACATAATTATATATATATATATATATATATATATATATAATATATATATATATATATATATATGTGTATTTTATATATTTCATTTGCGTGTATATACAAACACGCTACCTCTCGAAGGGATAAATATTTTTAAATCAAACTTACTAAAAAAATCATCCTTAGGGGAGACCACGAACCACACTAAGTTTCGTTTAATACGACAAGTATATCCATGCTTTTGTTGAATCGAAGGCGAGTCCGAAGGCATGTTGCAGTATGAATTTCGCGAACTGTATTTCTGAGGACGAGCGAAGCGAGTCCAAAGCAGAGAGGATGAGCGTAGCCATATAATAAGGAAAATTACCGAGGTACCCCGTACCCGACTTTTTATTTTAAATTAAATTATATTTAAAATTGCTTGATACTTAGGGACGTATATTTATAAAAAATTCAATTGGTCTGCTCAATTGATTTTTACTTTCCTCATTTATACCGTAGGTATAAAAATATATAAATATAGTTAGCAAACATAGAAACCGGAACAGGACGGGAAATATCCGCTTCAGGTGTTTTTAAGACCACCTGAGTAGTCTTCTTAAAGTTGTCTGTCAGTATTTGTATGTGTGTGTGTGTGTGTGTGTGTGTGTGTATTCGTCATTAACTTTCAATAATGACTCAGCAACAATTTCAAAAATCGAAGACAAAAATGTTACGATTAATTTGATATTTGGCATGCATATGGCTATGTATATAGGACTTACATATGCGTGCCAAACTTACTTTATTTCAGTAATAGTTTTATTTGTATCAAATGTATACGCTTTAAAAATTGGAAAATAATGCAATCGAGTTGAAATTTGGTACAAGTGTGTATGCCTTTACGTAATAAATGAGGGCACTAAAAGTACATACATGAATTTTTAATCATAAAAGATAAGCAGCATTCAGCGTGGTCAGTGCCTGGATGGGTTACTGTTGGGTATGAAATGGATGTATAAGACTATGTTCTAATGACAAGCGTAGCGAGTCTGAAGCAGTGTTGCAGTATAAATTTAACGACAAGTATAAATTTTTGAGGACGAGCAAATCGAGTTCGAAGTAGGGAGGATGAGCGTAGCGAATTCGATGGGATGAGGAAAAGTTCCGAGGTACTACGTAGCCAATCTTTTAATTTTTGATGTGCAACTAGACCTGGAATCTTTTTTTTGGAATCTTTTTTTTTTACCTAAATTTTTTGGGGAAAGTTTCAATAATCTAGCTTAAAATATACCGGAAGGTATCCATAACACAGAATATCCGTAACACAAAAGACCTTTGGTCTCTTCCAGGAACAGATCCCAATCTCATAAGCTCATTTTTCTTTGAAAATTCCCCAAACAAATTAAAGCCCTCAGAACGACATAAAAGTCCCGAAAAATTTTAATCCTGAAATAAACCTAGGATTTTAAGGTGAACACAATTATTTCTAAACAAACCTACGGTAGTAGGCGAGTTATTTTATTAATTAAATAATTATTTAAATTAAGGCTGTTGATTAATCGTAATTCCTGCTCAGATGGAAAAATTCAAATTAATCTTTGTTTGCATGTATAGAATATTTAAATACTATATTCTTAGTATGCATACATCCTAGGTGGTATGCAAGGAGGTATTATTTAATTGTAACTTAAATTACTATAAGTCTCCAGGAAGGGCTCAGGATTGCCTCAGTTTCCAGGATATGACCTTAATTTAAAAAATTGTATGACCTAAATATTACGATATTTTTAAAAGGGTGAAATAGATATTGTAACATTATATTAAATTTAAACTACTGCATGTTTAAACTCTGAATTTAAAGAATAAATAAATAAAAGAATTTAATTGTACGTCTACTACATTGAATATTAATAGTAATGTCTTTATCATAAAATTTAATGGTCTATTGTAAGAGCACAATCGTGATACAAGTTTTACTACAACATACACTTTTGCTACGCAAGTAGTTTTATTTCCATCACAAATACAGCAAATATCAACTTGCATTAGCTGTACTTTATTCACAAAGTAAAAAATTCAAATCAATGCACAGCTAATATATATATATATATATATATATATATATATATATATATATATATATATATATATAATATTATATAATATATATAATAATATATATCTTCTGATATATCCTTGAGTTTCAAAAATCTACCTCCCTCAACAAAATGAAAAAAAATAGGCTGAATGAAAAATTAAAACACTTAGAGTCATGTTTAGCATGACTAATAATATAATTTATATTATATATATATATATATATAATATAATATATAATATATATATATATATATATATATATATGTGTGTGTGTGTGTGTGTGTGTGTGTGTGTGTGTGTGTGTGTGTGTGTGTGTGTTTGTGTGTTGTGTGTGTGTGTGTAAGTAAGAACCTAATTGATTAATGTGGTATATATAACCCAGCCATTATGTATAATAACTATCATATTTAGTCAAAGTGAATAATAAAGCTCAATTTATATGATATTATGCATAATATCTAACCTTATTGGTCAATATAATAATACGTACAAAATAACTATGAGTAAATATCACTTTTATAGACATCCATAATCAAAGGAAATCGTTACTTAATGGGGAAATAATTAAAAAATATAATGATACTTATAAGAAGTATACATTTATACCATAAACAATTTTTTATTATTTATAATAAAATTCAGTATTCGCGCCCATTTGAAATGATAAAATTAAACAATTAATTATTTTGTTTAATGTTACTTATTACAATAAGTAAATAATGATTAAAGACGATATAACACTGTTAAAGGCAAAGGAAAACAAAGCTGGATTGGTTGGATTTGAAACAAGGCAAAAAAAGGTTGGAATGGTGGGGAAGAGGACAACCCTTCACCTGACTCTTCTAATTACTTTTTCCAACTTAATTACAGTCAAAATAATTATATTTAAAACATATTTACATTAGTCATTTGGTCTTAGATATTATGCATAATGGCCAGCCAAAATTAATTAATTACTTGGGGTAATGTTTTTAGTCATTTTGCCAATACAAATAGATATTTATGCATAATTTCTCATTATGGCTGTAACATATAAATAATCCCAACTTGTAAACTAGATTTTATGCAAAAAGTTAAATAGTCACTAAAATTCAGAATTATCTGTTGAGATAATTAATTTATCTGTTGTGTTAATTAATAATTATCTGTTGAGATAATTAATTTGTTAATTTATTTAATTGTGAATAATTAATAATTATCTGTTGAGATAATTAATAATTATCTGTTGAGATAATAGTCATTTTTTATATTTAGGGATACGTACGAAAACTGGTCCTGAATCATTAAATCTAAGCATGAACTATGAGTAATCAATCACAAAGTACTGAACAAGTTTAAGTAACAAAATTTAAACAAATTGAATTATACAAAATTTAGTCAAATTTAGTTTGTTTTAGGCTCTTAAGGGGCTCTGATTTCACCAACTTTAATTAATGCTAAGAGCATAGTAATGCAACTTACTTAAAGAAGTCCCCCTAGGGTGAATACCCTGATAATGCCAAAGGTTGTAAAACGGGCATTTATTTATTTCTTTCCACGTTTTAGACGATTACTTTTTTTACACTAAGAATAATTAAGAAATAAAGTAGATGTAATCAAGTTGTACTTTAAAATAGTACTTCGTGTACTGAATGCAATTAATCAATTACAAATTAAATAATTAAATAACTTTTATAATAATGCACAATAGAACGCGTCAAAATATTGTGCAAGGGGACATATTTTTGGGTAAGGTCCTCATTGTCATATTCTGACTTTAATCAATACTTGAACTACCTCATAAAAATTATTTATGTCCGTCAATAATATGACTAACACCATAAACTAAGTGTCAAAGAAATAAAAATGTGTTTATACCACTTACATTCTTTACTACTTTATCAATTTCAAAGATTTATTTTTACGATAGATCGACATATATAATTTTTAAGATCGATATTAAAGATGGATTGTTAACCTCGACCTCATAACGTTTAATGAATTAATAATTATAAAGTTTATAATAAAGAGATAATAAATAATAAAGATAAGCAGGAGGTAATGTCTTAATTAGTTAATAGGTAGCTTGCAAACAATGCAACCTAACTTGAATTTAAAGGCTGCCAACTGTAGACAAAGGCGCAAAGTATTACTTAATTCAAACAGTCAATGATGAATTGAACCGATATGCTTACAACCGACAAATAACCGAAGTTTTGTCAGTACAGTGATCCCATTGAGTTTATCTTGCGTTTCACATTCAACCATTTAAGAGTGATTGAACTCATAAAATCAATTTGTTTAAAGATTATTCTTTTAAATTAAAAGTCATAACATAAAAAGAATTAAGTAATTTTTAAAACGCTTCCTGTGAATTTATATTGACTTAAAAACAATATATGGAAGCAAAAAAATTGAATCTGTAAAACGGACATTTAAGCTTTCAGTGAACTTATATTAAATATCAAAATTTTAAGAGTAGAGAAAAAAGTTGAAACTCTAAAACGCACGTCTAAGTTTCTAGTAGATTTATATATTTATATTTATATAAATACACAAGAATTAAGAGTAGAGAAAAAAGGTTTGAAACTCTAAAACGCACATCTAAGCTGTCAGTAAATTTATATTATACCTCAAAACAAAATTAAGGGTATTCAAAAAATGTTTGATCTCTAAAACGCACATCAACTCTTCTATAGAATTTATATTCAATCTCGAAAAAAATTAGGGTATTCAAAATAGTTGAATCCCAAAAACGCTCATTTTAGCTTCCAATGAATTTATATTATATTTTAAAAAAATTAAGAATAGCAAAAAATTGTCTCTCTAAACGCACATCAGAGCTTCCAGTGAATTTATATTGAATCTAAAAAAATAAGGGAAGCAAAAAGAAATACGTCTATTTTAAGGCAAAAATTTATTTTAAGGCAAGTTCTATTTTAAGCCAAAAATTTAAGTTTATTCAAGACGTCAATTTTTGTTATTTAATTATTTTGCAACACCTTAAAATTTTTATTTAATTGTTTGAATGCATAGACGGTATGGTTCTGGTTGAAACGGCGTATAAAATGTTACAATATGTTTTAAAAATCAAATTAAATATTGCATCAACTACCCGTGTTCATTTAAAAATAGTTAAATATAGACCCGCAATGCATTTCAAATAGACTGTGGCGTAATTTTAGTTATTCCAGAACTCATCAAAAATCACTCACTTCGAAACCTTCCTCATTGGCTGTTAGGCAAAACGAATATATTTGCTGGGCGTATAAACGTAAGGAATGCATTAGGGTTTCATTCCTTTTAATGAACAAACAAATATAACAATAAAGACGAAAAAGTGAAACGCATTGATTAACTGAAGATACCAATACCAAGTCAAATGCCATATAAATAACCGTATTGTCTAACAAATTTAACGAGCAAATTTAGCATTATTGTATAAGTTAGCATATGCAAATTACAACAAATAAATTTATTATATCAGCAAAGAAAACATGATTCTTAAGCATTAGATTCAGCCTATATGGAGTAAATATTTCAAATTTCTTATAAAATCATTTTTCTATATACCTAATGTTTCCATGAAGCACACGCCTAAATTAATGTTTATTTATTTATTTACATACTTAAGGTTACTTTATTACAAAATTTCTCAATTGTCAAAATTTTACAAAGAAATGAAAAGAACAAAACAAGATAGCAAATAGATTATAAATTATTAAATAGACTGCATAAACATAGGCAGCATAACTTGAATAACAAACTTGATTAAAAAAAACAAAAAAAAAGCATAACATTACATGAGAAACACTAAACATTTAAGGTGGGAATACTAAATTATCAGCTAAAAATTCGTTAACATTATAGTAGGCTTTCTCAAGCAACAATGTTTTAATGCTTTTTTTGAAATTTTTGGGTGGAAGTTCAACTATTGAAGCTGGTAATTTATTAAAGCACCTTATTCTACAAATGTTATTAATTATTATTTATGTTTCATTAAACTAACGCAGGAAAATAGCCTAATTTTCCGTTTTTCTTACAAGTAGAGTGCCTGTATAATCAGAGTGAAGACAACCGGGTACTCAAAAATGATTGGTCCATTTTCAAGGTCATTGAAACGCAAATTCAATTTTTCCGACATTTAATAATATAGAAAGAAGAAGATGACGAAGAATGCATTGTAAAAAGTGTTAATAAGGTCTCTTTAAAATTTTATATGTCAAACGATATCATGTTTTCCTGTTAATGTAACAATTTATTTTAGTACAGTTTAATTGAAACAGACTACTGTTAATGTTGCTAAAGAGACGAAAGGAAGTCCTGGTCTTTTTCATTTTTACGGCAAAATGAAGCTTAGATGACAAACAAACCGATTCATTCATTACATGGCGGCTTATGTAGAAATTTTGTCTTCTGTTAATTTTTTTTTAAATTCTATCCTTGGAAAAATAGTAGTTAATTTCTTTACCGAAGATGTTTATATTTGTGATCTAGAATGTTGTACGCTCCCAATGAGCTATCAAGTTCAAGTTTTACATTCGTATTATTAAAGTTACTAGTGTTGAGAGTTTTGGTGAAAAAAAATGTGTTTTTGAAGGACTGTTCGTTTATTTCAGTTACGTTCAAATATTTAATTCATTATTATACATTGGTATTATTTAATAATTCTACACGCCCTTGTGGTTAATTTCAAGGATCATTGACATGTTTTCAGCAATTTATTTTCTAGATAACTTCTTACATACATAACAAATTGTCAGACGTCAATGGGTTCAAATCTTACATGTATCTATGAAAATTAGTACAAATTGTTATTATTTGTATTCATCATCAAAGTAATTTGCTTATAATAAAAGAATTATGTATATCAGCTTTTGTGGTGTGAAATATTAGTAACTTCAGTCTCTTCCATGCATTGCTGCAGTAGAATGAAATATCTTCTATTCATTTTTATCGTCTGGAATCTGGAGGACTTGTATGCTGGCTTTTTTTTAACTGATAAAGGATGCATTGACACCAGTGAATTAACTTATACATAAAACTGCTGTTAGATGTCAATGCCATTTTCTTAATTTATGTTCCAATTCTGCTTACAAGAGGATATAGTGGTATAGAATCATCAAGTGACTTTATTCACCTACATTGGGTTGTCGATACAACTTCAAATGTCAAAAGAAGAAAATTTTAGCTGCTAGGGCTACTTTTAGTGACTATCCAATTGTAGAGGAGGTTTATGCCAATGTCATGATGAATTATGCCTGTCATTGATGAAGGTTACATAGTGTGACAGAAATTCGGACACAAATTTTTCTATAAACTTCACAACTATGCCCACATCAAGAATATCAAGTTTCATCGAGGCATCAATTGCATACTACATGATGATAATATTCCATTTTATTAAGGATTTAAACTTTTGTTAAAATTCACTTTTATTGTTAAAATTTTATTTTGTAATAAAATTCAGTTTATTTGAATTTTTCATTTATTCTTTCTGTATGACCAACACCAATTAAGGGAGTTTGTCATATAGGCACCTAGACAACCCTTAATCTATTATTTCTGTCTTACTTTAGCTTAACCTTAGTCAGACAAATACTCCAGCACATAAATATGTGCCAAATATTAACTTGGCACATATTTCTTAATCTTTCATTATGAGCTGGCCACCTCTGTCAAGACGAACGCATTCAAATTTTAATAAAATATTTGATAAAAGTGCGTATGTTATTTTGAAATTTCCTGAATAGAAAGATGCCTCAATTATATCTATGGCTTACAGAGTTCTCAAAATATATAAATTGATGTGCACATATTTCTTATGAACATTTTTAGCTCAAAATGAGCTGATGATCCAATTTTAATGAAACTTCAATTCCAACATGGAATGAAGTCTTAAATTGATAAATAATTTTCAACATAATTACACATTTAAGGGGACATGGCAGAGTTCTGTTTGCTACTTTGATAGTATCACTCACCGTTATAATCAGTAGACAGTGTGGGAAAATAATGTGAGGGAGCCAATGAGATCAGTCCTGTATGTTGAACAATGTCCCTAACATAATTTCCCACGCTGTTTACTAATTACAACCGTGTGGCAATACTATAAACATATTGATTACAAAAAGATAGTTTGATGAAAACTTAAACGTATGAGTAGACATGTAATTGATGTTTAGAATTTGATAGTTAAGTTGGGTACATAATCACACTGTAATAATAATAGACTTTATTATAAATACATATGCATAAAGTAGAACAGAATTAAATGTCATAGCACACTTCTAGTATTTAAGCTCTCTAGTAAGGCAGAGTCAACGAAAAAGGTAAGGATTCATTCTTCTCTTTTGGAAATAACAATGAATATTTACTTACATTAAAGTTACTATGGTATAAATCTTTATTTTATATAATAATTTATGTAAATGTATAATTTAATTCCTCATTTTATTGATAATATTGAATTAACAGGGGTTATTATCATTTATTTACACTTTTTTTTCTTTATAGTTTGTTATGAAAATACTAAAAAGAGTGGGGATATTCTTCTTGTTTATCAGGGTTCTTCTCAATTCTTCTTAAGAAAAATAATCCAACATGCCTGACAATCTGAAAATGCGTTCCATTGTCTTCACTCTGATTATACAGGCACTCTACTTACAAGTACACAACAAACTACCCCAATGTTATGAGATTCCTTCAGTTACACCGCAAAATACCTCAATATTCCGAAATTCTTAAAAGTACACATAAAAACCAATATTCCTAACTATAACACGCTGTAAAATCTGATACAAGACATTGAATTTTTATAGCTATCACACGACTTTACCTATATACCTACGGTATAAATGAGATAAAGTATTAACTTCTAATGAAGTAGCTGTAATTAAGGCAAATACACGTTTTTAGACGAATATATTTGGAACCTGTAAGGACATTAATGTAGAACATCAATAAGAATTAGGACGCTGCAAATTTTTTGGCAGTGCTTCCCCTTTTTTAGAATATGAGGAAGCAAAATACATTTCATCCTCATTAATAACTCTATATAAATATTTCAAATTACAGGACATTAACCTTGTAACAAATTTGTCCTTAACAAAACTATTAAAAAAATTATAAAAATAAAAAAAGTAAAATAATTGAATAACATTTCACAAAACTAAGCATTTATTTCAAGCAAGTAACATATTTATTAAATTAGGTTTTTTTTTTTAAAAAAATTCCATTAATTAATAACAACACTCAAAGGTGACCGAAAAATATTTAAAATATTTTTATTAAAAAATCAAATTAAAAAACCCCTCAGAGGTTATTTGATAAATCACCCTTTTTCGTTATTAAAGTAGGTATCATTAAGTATAATTAATATTTTCTTTTACATCTGTTATATAAGGAAGAAGCATTGTTACAAAAACGAATGTAATAACATCTATTTAACAAATGCACACGTTTCAGCTCCTACTAAGCCCAAAAGTTAGGAAAAATTAACTGCCAAATAAGAAACTAAGTTTTCCAATGCTGAACTTAAAAATTCACAGAAAAGTTAACCCCATTGAGTTTTATTACTTTAGGAAACAGTTGTTATTAAGACAGTAATAATTCATCATGTTATATAATCATTAAGTATTTGTTACCTTCATTATTTTATTATTCTACTATTTATTATTCTATTTATTATTCTACTATTTATTATTCTACTATTTATTATTCTAATATTTATTATTCTTCTATTTATTATTTAACTATTTATTACTCTACTATTTATTATTCTACTATTTATTATTCTACTATTTATTATTCAACTATTTATTATCTGCTATTTATTATTACTATTTATTATTTATTTATTATTCTTCTATTTATTATTCAACTATTTATTACTCTACTATTTATTATTCTACTACTTATTATTCTACTAATTTACTATACTATTTGTGCTATGTGTTTCAGTTGTAAGTATTATAATACCAACTACCATTTATTAAATTTTATCAAAAAACGGCCAAACACGTTAAAACTCCCGCGCACTAATTACATCAACTTTGCCTCATGAACAGTAACTAAATATTAAACTTCGGTAAGCCTCAGGAACCAGCCTCAAGATTAAACTAATCTAGTTCTTTTTGCTATGGCCTTGAGCATCAACATGATCGTCTAGGGAGCAATAATATAAGTTAATAACAATGGACAATGGATTTAAATGTAGCAAAAAAACACACCATAAGCTTTATAAGCCTATTTCTTTCTTGGCCCTTAAATCGGCTAACACAATTTTTAAAGCTGATAAATTTACACTTGAATTGAAAGATATTATACGCATACTGAATGAGGAAGCATGAACTTCATGATCCCTATTATACCAAATTTAGGTTTATAGACGTAAGTGGAAAAGAATGAAAAATACACGGATTGTAACATACATACACAAGTATGTATGTTACATCCATTGACTTAATGCACATATAAATTCACCACTTCCGCCAATTATTTAAACGTACATTTATTTACATCCACCAAAGCGAGAAATCCCACAATTTGATTACACAATTTAATTTAAACAAGATACAGATTATCATAATTATATAATAGTAATTATTAATAATTACTAATATTAATATTAAAATATAGCAGTCTAATAGTAAAACCGTGTATAATAATTAAGCGTAGATATTAGTTCTATGGTTTTTCGTATATATATATATATATATATATATATATATATATATATATATACACACTCATTTTAATTTTCCCTACATATTGCCGTATACGAGATGGACTTTCTTGAAAGTCCATGTGTTTTTTATTATAATTTCCGCCCTACAGTGTATGTTACGCCCAAACACTTAACAGACTTATGTATTTGAACAAACCTTTAGACTTCTAAGTTTTATTTAATATTTTATTTATTGAATAATATAAATTATAGGTAATATCAAATAAACTCCTTAATATAATGCATAGAAAATAAAATTGTTTTACTTATTAGCAATAATTTCAATTAAAAGAAAAACAAAAATGAAGGTTGATTTCTGTATAAAAAAATATATCGCATAATATTTCATATAGATAATACAGTTGGATATTTTAAGATAGATATATGTTTATTTATTTATTTATTTGATTTATTAATAATTATTTATTATAAAGTTTATTATAATGTTTGAAAACGTACTCTTTGCAGTACGTTCTATCTCAACTAGTTCTATTGTTATAATAATGTCATACATAGTAATAATTATAGGAATAGAATTGAGTAAATATAAATATAATAATATATTTTTGATTTTAAAAAGATATGGCCCGGAGGTCGGCAAGGCAGGCGAATTTTCTTTGATATGCATGTTTCTTGCTTATGTTTCCGATCTATGCTTTATAACCTGATCAGTAGGGTGACTACTTGTCTTTCCCAATTTTTGAAAGAAACTTGTTCTTTAATTATTCTGGATTTTTCAAAAAAAATGCGCATATTTGTATAGCTATAAGTTATGCAAGGCTATAATCATCATTATGAAATCGGCATCGCAGAGCATTATTTACACTTTTTTAACATCTGTTTACGCAAATTTGTAGTGCATTTTCTATGAAAAATCTGGAAACAATAAAAACTAGTCGTGCTATTGCTCTGTTTATAAAACATATACCAGAAAATTAAGCAAGAAATAGATTGTTACGCAAGAAAGCAGGCATTTTAAAGAAAATTTGGAACCTTCGAGCCAGAATTATTAAGTTGTTATAAACTTAAACAATGAACGTATGACTTTCAAAATGATGGCCGGTACCAAGATTTATACCTGGGAGATCTGCATTTGAGTACTTTAAGTAGCCGTAGTAACTTCAGACCAATTTATTCCATTCACCCCCAAAAAACATAAGAAACGGTGATACTCGTTGTTTATCGACCGTATTTTATGTTACCCGATTATTAACCAAAGTTTTTTTTTAACTCTTTGATTATATAGTGGGCGTATCGACTGTGGATCGATTTATTCAATTTAGCGCATCATAATACGTAAATGAGGACGTTTATGCGACAAAAAATTTAACATTTAATTTTACCGCTTTCTTGTCAAATTTTGCTGGTTCAGACGTCACAAGAACCTGGTTTTCATAGAATGCGTATTTTCTTGCTTTTTAATCCATTCTTAGCTTGAGTTTCCGGTATATGCTTTATAACCTGAGCAATTGTAGCGTCGTAACTTGATACTTATTCTTTTATAATTTTTCAAAGAAATTTCAAAAATTAACAATTCGCATAATCTGAGCTTTAATTGCGTGCGAATAATGCTATGGCAATAATTGCATGCATTGTATAATCTATGGGCATGACATAAATAAAGACACATGTTTTCCGATGAGTATGTGTATTTGGAGTGTGCGAGTGTGCACACATATATAAGCATTGTTTTTTCTGTTTTTCTTCTAAAGCATATTAGGGTTCGTGAAGATTACTAAATAGTAATACTTAAGTGACTCATATCTATTTTTATATAGATCTTACTCAATTTTAATTAATGTACTTGCATTTCGTCCTTAAAATTAAAAGAGGTAAAATTAACAAGGGTTTAATAGGACCAACAGGAGATTTTCTTGACACCAGAAAAACTTAGCTATAAAACTTTGATAACAAAGTTTTCCAGTGTTTACTTTGTGACGTGGAAAATATTCTATTAAATCAGTGTGGAGGTTAGAAAGGAGAGAATCTGCTCAAAATCATACACCTACTCTTCATTAAAGGTTGACGATTCTCCGTAAAATTATCAAAAGATTGTAAAATTTTATCAATTAACAGCTCCAGAATAAATATTATTACAAAACTTGTCTGTCATTTTTAAAAATTCGAAAATTTTTGAAAATGACAGATAAGGTCGGATCTTAATATCCGATTCCAGTTTGATGAAAATGTTTCTTTTATTCATACATATTCTACATACACTCAATATACGCTAAGATGTCTAAATGTTTAATTTACTTTTAGTGGGTCGTTTACTAGTATTAAGAATATTTTAATAATCATGACTAATTTTGTATCGACAACCTCTAACGATAAAATGAGTTAAAAATTCTATGAAGATAGAAAACTTACTATTTATAGGGCATATAAAAAGGCAAATAAACCATACAACTCAAATTTATTTGTGTGTTTTTTAATTATTATTAAATGTCAAGAACTATTTATATTTACATAATATTTCTTTTTACCGCTAAGAAATAATAGTTTTCCCATAGATAAGAGAGAGTTTTCTCTAAGCACAATAACTTGATTGTTTCTCTTACAAATCCTATCAAGCTACTAAAAAACTGTATTAACTCTTAATAAATTATAACTTAATAGACTTTAGTTAATTCTCTTTTAACGTGGCAAAAAAGGTGGCCTAGAGTAGAGGATAGATTGTTTTATACACACAAGTTTTAAGCAGTGCTATCGGGTTCTCAAAAGAATATTCCCAAAATTTAGATTCGAATAAAGGGGTACGTTTTTACCATATCGAGTACGGTGTAGTTCGGAACTTATCCTCACTCCGGATTTGCTACGCTCGCCAAATTTACTGCAGTATGTTTTCGGACACACTTCGCTCGTACTTAGATTGTAAGTACATTCGTCTTATTTCCGTAGCGATTCAACCGTAGATATACTTGCTACCAAATTTCAACTCAATTTGATAATTTATCGATTTTTTAATATTCAAAAAACATATGCAAGACATTTGATAAAAACTAAATTAATGCTGATAAAGAAATAAAACTTGGTAAATATGTTGTTCTTATATATGATTTACTTGATTGCCAAATCTCAAATCGACTGAAAAAAATTTTCCGAATTTTCGAAATGTTTACTGGTTAATTATTGCGGGTTAATGCTAGATAACAGACACGCACACACACTTACACATACAGACAGGCAACTTCATAAAAACTACTCGGATGGTCTTAAAAACACCAGCAATGGATAATTTGTGTAAAATCCCGTTTCGGATTTTTGTACAAACACAATACTTTTCCTATATACGTACTGTAAAAATGAGAAAATGTAAAAAGATCTAACAGAAGGTTAGAGGACAAAAATTTGGTGCCAAGATTCTGAGTTCAACCTTCAAGGGAAGTAAAGACTGTAGGGCCACTTACAGCTTCTTGTGTAACCCCTTGAGAACCAGATAAGCTCTCAGGTGAGATAAAACACTTGGACTTCTGTAATTGGATAAACCTAGAGGGATAAACTCACCTGCAGGATAAACCTTTCTCTTGTTTCCCATTTTATTTTTTTCTATTTTATTTATTTAATATAAGAAAGGAGTTATTTATTCAGCCAACTATCAATAGTACATCAGATGATACCATGTCTAATTATACATCGTAAATTAATAACGTAAGCAGATTTACAACTAATGCAATGTACGTTAACAACTACATATGCAATGTAATAAATAATATTTTTATCCTTGATCTACGTATCTTCCTTGATCTACGTATTTTATTATGCTTCTTTTTAGACGTAACAAAACAGTTATTTTTGCTTAAAAATTTAATTAATTTATAATTATCAGGGCTCATTACTGGCCATCATTGGAACAAAACAAACCAGGGTTTAACTAAAACTAAGTCAATAATGATTTTTTGATTTTTAATTTTCTTTTTCATTAAAAAATCAATTTTAATTAATTTAAATTTATTTTTAAATTAAATTTGAAATCACTGATTTAGCCAATATGAATTTTTAAAGAAGTAAAAATGAGCTAATTGTCAAATAATGAAGTAGTTTTCATTTATTTCATTAATATGTACAATGTATTGATTTCAAAAAAAAAAAAAAAATTATATATATATATATATATATATATATATATATATATATATATATATATATATATATATATATATATATATATATAGCCAATCAATAAACCAAATTTGTTGAATGACTGGTAAGAGACTGAGTTTTTTCCATAAAGTAAGTATTAAAGTTAAATAGTTTAAGTGGCATGAGAGTAGTCTCGGCAGAGAAAAAATCCAGTTATTGCACTGAAACGGAAGAAATTAAAATAAATAAAATAGTTAATAAACATACATACATACACACATATATATATATATATATATATATATATATATATATATATATATATATATATATTTATAATATATATATATATATATATATATATATATATATATATATATATATATATATATATATATATATATATAGAGAGAGAGAGAGAGAGAGAGAGAGAGAGAGAGCTGTTGTCATAAGTTATAAATTAAAATTGATCTATGTTTGTACAATGTGTATGGAAATAGGGATATGGTAAAATTTAAATATTTTTTAAATAATATTTTAAACTGAAATTTTTTAAAAACAATAATACGTCTGAAAGCCGAAAGTATTTTGAGCAGACTATCTTAAAAAATAATCAAAATAAGACAAGTAGATCGATTTAGTTGAAAATTATTGGAAGTTGAACAAATTATTTTTCCAATATAATTTTAATTATATTTAATTTAATTAAAAATTATTAAGGAATAGACACTTAATAGTACTGTTATTATAAATAAAATAAAGAAAAACGTACTTGGCTTCGATTATAGTGAAAATCAAAATTTCTTCAAAATATCCTAAGAAAATGAGTGTAACTTTAACAGTCAACACATTTTTTAATGAGATAACACTTTGTTTTATTTAGAATTTAGAGTTAATTATACACAAATAATACCAGCGAATTTTTTTTTTAAATAATTTAACACAACTAAAAAGTTTAAAAACAATTTAAATAACAATTCTGGTGAAAACTTGATTTACAAGTAAAGAGAAATTAAAATTATTTATTGATTCACATAATTGTTAACATTAAGCTTAATATTAACATAATATTTATTAACGTAAATATTTATTTCGTTTTCTAAGTAATGTGCAAAGAATTAATTAATTAATTAAAATTTTATTTAAAAGAAATTATCATCAATAAATGAAGTATCAATACTTTGAACTATACTTATATTAAACTTTGTTTCAACTTTTTTTAATGATTAATTACAATTTAATATAATTCGTCTGAATTAAAAATAAATATTTCTAAAGAAAATTATTTTCTTTTGCTTCTAAAATTATTAACAAAATAAACAAATTTAAACACACACGAGATAAATTTTTGATCAACATACAAAAAATGATTACGATATTCGTTTTCCTATTTACGAACGTAAAATTGGTACGCTAAGTTTAAAGAGCATGATAATAATGATACTTGGTTTAAACTCGGGACTCAATGTACGAATAAAGAATTGAATCAAGAAACACATAGTAAAGGCTAAACGGTCAGAAGAAGAGTGGGGTGGCAGAACTCACTACACTACTAGCTGTATTAAATAAATAAACTTGACAGCAAGCTAAATAGTGTAAGAAATAGCGCGTTGATTGTTATAGGATGTATCCTAAACCATCAAATACCTAAGGAGGATGTTTTGAGCGATATTTACACTTAAGTGAAATTTCAATTAACAAGTTTTTAAGGTTTTAATGAACTGCGGAGTCTAAACGAAATGCGTGAAAAGAAAAACCCTCTCCTCTAAGAAGTTAAGTATAACAGAGATAGCTTTGGCACTTAAAAGTGCATTATCAGTGCCCACCAACTAAATAAATCATAAATAGACACTAGAGAAAGATAATTAAATAAATAAAATATATGAAAAGAAAAAACTAAGATAGAAAAATAAAATTTCAAAGAATAAAATAATCCATAGTCGCTAAAACTTAAAAAACAAAACCGGCAAAACGAAGAAGTCCATAGTTTAGAGAAATTATTAAAATAATCCAAGTCGCTAATATACAGATAAGGTCCATCCATAGTCGCTAATCCCATACAGATAAAAAACAAAACCGGCAAAAACGAAGGAAGGTCCATAGTTTAGAAATTATTAAAATAATCCATAGTCGCTAATCCCATACAGATAAAAACAAAACCGGCAAAAACGAAGGAAGGTCCATAGTTTAGAAATTATTAAAATAATCCATAGTCGCTAATCCCATACAGATAAAAACAAAACCGGCAAAAACGAAGAAGGTCCATAGTTTAGAAATATTAAATAATCCATAGTCGCTAATCACATACAGATAAAAACAATACCGGCAAAAACGAAGAAGGTCCATAGTTTAAATTATTAAAATATCCATAGTCGCTAATCCCATTCAGATAAAAAACAAAACCGGCAAAAACGAAGGAAGGTTCATAGTTTAGAAATTATTAAAATAATCCATAGTCGCTAATCCCATACAGATAAAATCAAAACCGGCAAAAACGAAGAAGGTGTTAAAAAATTGATTTGATGTTTGAATCCATTGAATTCGACTGAAGGTAAAGCGGATTTACTATCTTGTTTGATTTGGTTAATTTCGTACTATTTTGATAGTTAGCACTGATGATGCACTGTTATGGGTGAAATCTGGTTTTGTTAATATATTTATAAACTAAAAGAGACTTTTTTTATTTATATTTAAAAACGTTTTAGAAACTACAGTCTGGTAATTTCAGGCATTTTAAACCTCATTACCTCATAGACTGGACTATAGTTCAAAGATAATTAAAAAAAGTCTCTTTCAGTCTGTGAAGTTTAATATATATTAACAAAACCAGCTTTCGCACTAAACAGTGTATCATCAGTGCCAACCATCAAAATAAAACGTAAGAAACAAAACAAAACAAGTTAGTAGATCCGCATTATCTTCAGTCAAATTCAAACCTTAAATGACTGGACTACTAATTACAAAACAAAACAACTGAATAATATACACCTGTTCTATAATAGCGCCAAGTTCACATTTCTAACTGATGATAAGATCACTGTTATCTGTCTGTTATCACTGTCACTGTTTCCCTTGTAATAGAAGGAGGAAGCATTTTAATTAGGGAAAGTGTGATAACAACTTATTTCATCATAATATATGCTACGTTTTAGCACCTAATATTCCAAAAAATAGGAAAATTTGTATGAATGATTTTATTATGTATATGTATGTATTTAGAGTGTAAACGGAAAAACCGATTACAGGACAAAATTTTAGTAGAAAAATCAAATTCCATGTCAGGCAGAACTACTAATGTAGGCAAAATCTAGCGTGAAGGCCATAATCTTATTTGTAGCCATTAAATAAATGGTGCCACTTATTTATTTCACAATAAATGGAGACTAACTGCTTAAAAAAGCGTTTTTCTTGCATTTACGAAAAATTCCAAAATTTTCCATGTGGAAGGGGGGGTGTTCAAAATCCGTTTTAGGGGTCCCTAATAACAAAAAAAGTACGTTGAAACTTTATATGTAAGCATGTATTTTTAGCGGTTTTTTTGTAAACATGCTATCTTTCGAACGGATGAATATTTTTTATCGAACATGACACAAAAATCAATCTTGGGGAAGACATGATCCCTACTGAAAAATAGGTATTTATGACGTCATTAACCCGGTTTGCTGAATCAGCAATTTTTTTAATAAAGCGTAAAAATTTAAGATTATTATTTTTCGCTGCGAAAGAGGTCCTTTTTATGTTTTTGGGGCGCTTAATTGAATGAACTCGGTTCGAAGTCGATACGACTACTCTAAGTGACCAAAAAGTAAAAAAAAAAAATCGTGGAAAACACCAGAAAACCAAAATAACGGTCAGTAAAAATAATTTTTACACCCTACTCGATATTCGATACCCTTGTTTTTTGGGGTGCTGAAGTTAATTAAACCGGTCCAAAGACAATATGACTACTCAAAGCTAGGGTTCCCGGGTTCGAATCGTAGTACCGTGCTATTGTTTTATTGTTTTTACAGTATTTAAGTTCATAACTTCAAAATAATTCTGACACGGAGGTCCGCGAACCGGGCGACATGGTAAATTTACTTCATGCTAAATTTTTCCATGAAATAAAATTTTAATTATTTCTCCCACCCACAATTGTTTGTGTCATTTAACCATTTCCATAAAAAACTCGGTGGTAAATTTATCCACGAAGTAAAATTTTAATTATTTATCCCTCGCACAATTTTGGTTCACTTGTTATACCTACTAGTGTGGTATATTAATAAAATTAGTTCAAGTTGAAATAAAATAGAGTTAATTAATAATTTCAAGACTACTTTTAATAGATATAATAAGTTTAACCTAAATAAAAACTTAACTAGAATGTTAAATTAAAACATATATAATACAAAGTTTAAATTAACTCTATTCAATCTAAACGTCTATACCTAATAATTAATAGGAAAAATACCAGACTTACCTAACTTAGATAATTAAGCTGTTACTAATTAAAATATTTTAAAGAAATAAATAAATATTTAAAGTAGTTAAGCTGGATTAGATAATTAAATTTAGTAAATAAAATTTAACAAATAAATTTCAAGTAAATAAAAATATAAAATTAACGTATGTATATAATTTTTTATAAGTATATATATTTTATAAGTATATAAAATTTTACATATAAATTTTAATTCGTTCATCTATTTATTAAAAAGAGGCTAGATTGGTAAACTTAATATTGTTAAACTTTTTCCTATTCCATAATTTTAATTTAATAATTAGGGAACTTATTTATTGACTAACTATTGCTAGGATTGAATAATTAAAAAAAACTTTAGTCCTTGAAAATAGTTTTATATATAACATACATTTATATATAATATGCATATTATATATAATATGCATAAAATAATATCATAAGAGGCATGTGATAAAATAAATGCTTTTTAGATAGGGTTACTATCTTAAAAAAAAAAAACAAAAAAAAACATACATTTAGGCCTATATTTAAAGACATCTTCCTAACAGTTTCCTAACATTTTCCTGGCATTCTCCTAACATTCTCCTGGTTCCTTAAGGAAAATGTTAGGAAGATGTCTTTGAATACGGGCCTTAGACTTTTCATCTCCAGTGAAATCTAAACTTAAACAATACATACTGGAATAGAACTAAAGTGATTTATATACACACATGCATATATATATGCATATATATATATATATATATATATATATATATATATATATATATATATATATATATATATATATATATATATAATATATATATATATAATATATAATATATATATATATATAATATATATATATATATATATATATATATATATTATATATTATTGTATTTTATCTAGTTTCAAGGAGAGTAGTCTTAAATTATTAAGTTTCCTTTTCCACATGTATACTGTAGGTGCATATTGCATTTGTATGTGCACTAAAATCCGAAACCGAATTTCAACTGAATTATTATTTTTAGGTGTTTTTAAGACCTCCTGAGTGGTTTTACCAAGTTGTTTGTGTGTCTGTTATTATCGTTGCTAGAGTGTTGAAACTTGGTACGAAAATCAATCTTTAGGTCTATTAGTGCTTTCCCGAAAATATTATTTTTTATAACCGTCATTAATGACAACAAAAATTTCTACAATAAATAAACTAAAAAAAATAATTGAACTGTTTTAAACATTTGAAAACTACTATATCTTATAACATAAATAAACATAAATCTTTAAAAATATGAACTAATGCGTTTGATTTGATTATTAGCAACGGTTCAATATTTATTGAATGACAAGTTTACGTTTATTTATTGGATGACAAGTTTACGTTTATTTATTGAATGACAAGTTTACGTTTTTCTTTAATTGTTACAAATCGCAAAATTTCATTGAAATTTGGCTCTACACCTTTATATAATACATTGGTATACTTAAGTTTTATTACAATACAGCTAGTATATTTACGTTTCTTTTAGATAACTAATGTTAAGCATCGTCATGCGACGTCAGTACCTGGGATGGGTAACTCCTGGCAATAAAATAGATCCGTCTGTTTTATTGCGAAGTGGTGAGGATGAGTGAAGCGAATACAGAGTGGAGGGAAAAGTTCCGGAACACCCAGTACCCGACTTTTTATTCTCTTTATACCTAAGTTTTTCTTACCATATTGAATATTTTATCTATAGTTCAGACACACTACGTTTTGGAACATGTTCAAATAAACATGTTGTTGACCTAACATAACATGGTGTTTTTATAACGGCATATATTTGTATCTACAAATAAACAGATACAGGAAATATAAATATAATATCTATCATTCTAAATAAATTTTCTGGAAAAGGTTATAACAATACTTTGTTGGACAATGAAAAACAGCATCCACGCTTGTTTTTCTTATATAAACGTGTTTTAAATCTAACATAACATGATTAAATTATATTTAGGCTGGAATATGAAAATTTGATTAAAAAGGACGTCATATTACTTCCCTATCTAGGAGGGAAGCAGTGTAAGAAAACAAAATGTGACGCAAACAACTTCCATCATACGTCCACGATTTAGAACCCTAAGTTCCATGAATAGGTGTCTATAAGAAAAAGTTAGAGACTGTATTTATGGATGGATGTAAGGATATACTTGAGCTTTTCTAGTTGACTCTATACAGGTTTATCTGTTCAACCGATTTGAATGAAACTTGGTACAAAAAAATCTAATGAGATAAATAACAGGTTAGATTTTGGGGAAAATCCAACGTGGTCTAGGAAAATCGTTTTTGAGATAAACTCACGATGAAAGTAATGCTGAAGAGGCCGACGAAACCTTTTTTTCGCAATAAAGAACCGCAATTTCGGAAACACTTCTCTTCGACTTCTTACATGCCATTTATATCATGAGCTAATTTTATAAAGTAAATGCGCAAAAATTAAATAAAGTTGCTTTAATAACAGATTAAAAAGGTATTTTCCAAAAGTTACCGTTCCTACAAAACTCTCTTATCATTCTATTAAAGAAGCCTTTTAAACGTATAATGTTAATCAACAAAAATATAATATTAGTTTGAAATTAAATTAAATGTTCCGCACTTAAAGTTATATGTGCATGGAACATTTATACAGAACTTCTATTTAAAACCTATATAGGTCAAATAAGATGAAACAATTAAAATTGACAACTTAAGAATAATAACCGAGAAAAAATTGGGTAGGGATACCTCAGAACCTATCACTTTATCAGAATCTCTACGCGCATCCTCTTAACGGATGCGCTTCGCTTGTACTCGGAGTATAAAAATATATTTTATATTATATTATATAGTATATATTTGGACTCGATTAAATATAAAAAATAAGTTTTCGAAAATATTTGCTGAGTCATAAGAGACAGTTAAGACGACGTATTAAAATTCATGGCCTCCCACAAACAATAGACAAACGAGAAAACAATTCGGATCATATTCTCTAAATTTATCATTTCAGCAGATTTTGAAAAATTAATTAATTCCTAAAACAATTTCTCAAGATTATTTTTTTTTTGTTTGTATCCAGTTTTGTATAACTTTTGGCAAACTGATTATAAAATATCAACAAAAAGACCCCAACATCTGTTGTACCTGGGGTGTCGGAGATAGATAACATACCCTTCGATAATGAAGTGAATACATATTATATATACATTACAAGTAAATGCTGCAGAACATGTAAAGTACACGGGGTCACTACATATACATGTTCCAGAGAATTAAATAAAAACGCAAGATACAACGAGATACAACGAGACATTTATTCTGACAGGACAAGAAAAACACGTAAAGGATATAATTTGTTTAAAAATATAAATTATAAATTTAAATTGATATTTAAGATATAAATTAAAAGCAAGTATAAATTGATTAAAATAGAAAAATTGGGATAATACAGCTTTGCGGCGCGGTCTTATAATTCACTAGGTAATACTACGGGTAACTTGTAGGTTTAAATTTGGATTTTCCGAAAACTATAATAAAAATTACACCTACACGTAGTTATTTTAAAGTTTGATAACACAGGAGATACCTCCAATAGGGTTAGTTGGAGGAAATACCCGATGTAAGAGACCGCGGGTATGGATGAAGTGGTTACCGCTAAGGACCTAGATGTCGAAGCGGGTTTAAAAAAAAAAATAAATAAATCAACAAAAAGAAAAAAAAACAATTTAAAAAATCAAATGATTCAAGAAAAAAAACCAAAATTAACTATAACATAAAAAATAAGAAGATTGAAAATGCATGTAGTGTTTGGAAAAACGGGGCATGCAGAAAACAGAAATTCTTTCGAGAAAACAATATTTTTTGTTAAAGAAATAAATAAGTAAAAAACATTAAAATTATATTCCTAGACATACTTAGACCAAACTAGACAATTGCCAAGACTGACTATTGTGCCAAGTTTTAATTTCCTCAACAAACAATAAACTCATACATACAGAGAGACAACTTGGGGAAAACCACTCAGGGGGTCTTACCAACCCCTGAAACGGATAATTTAGGTAAAACCTGGCTTTTGGATTTTATTCAAACACAACACATTTTCTTTAATACTTAAGGTATAAATAAGACGAAGTAATAACTATTGAAGTGAGTTTTAATGGAACTCTTGTTGTGAAAAACATCGGTAGTTTTTAGATCAGTAGATTAGTATTAGTTTGTAGAATTCGATTTGTGAATTAAAAAAATAATAATAATTAATAAAATGCAAAATAATAATTATTTAGCATTTTTAATATTTTATTTACCTGTTAACAGTTTAGATACAGTTTACTTTCTCTTTCTAGTTAATTTAATTTTATATTTTAATGTTTATTTTCTTATAAAATTCATTCGTAGTGTTATTAACTTCATGTTACCAGCGCTTAATATATTTTCTGGAATTATATCCGATTTTATAACATTCTCTCTTTTAAAGAGAGGGGAAATCGAAGGACATAAATAAATTGACTATTTATGACTGTCAATGCAGAAAACAAAACCAAAATCTACCTCCTGAATCTTTCCTCTTTTATACGTAGGTATACAGGAAAAGTATTGTGTTTGTAAAAAAATCGAAACCGGGATGAAACCGGAATTATCCGTTTCAAGTGTTTTTAAGATCTTCTGAGTGGTTTTTGCAAAGTTGTCTGTCTGTAAGTGTGTGTGTGTTTGTTATCATCGTAGCGCCCAGTGTATTTATGCTAGAGAGTTGAAATTCTGTACAAAAATCAGTCTACCACTGTAGTTGAGCTATTCCCAAAAATATTTTTTATGACGCCATTAATCTGCAATAATGACTCAACGAAAATTTCGAAAAATCATAAAACGCGGAATAATGATGCGAGAAGATTAAGATTTGGCACGCATGTGACTATGTATAAGGTTAATATATGTGCCAAGTTTCATTTTATTATCAGCATTAGTTCAATTTTTATTGAATGACTTGTGTACGTTTTTTAAAAAAATGAAAAATGGTCCAATTATGTTGAAATTTAGTACAAGTGTATACCTTTACTTATTAAATAAGTACACTAAGTTTCGTTTTAATACAACTAGTAGATCTATGATTTTTGTTGGATCATAAAAATTAAACTTACAGCATTAAACACCACAGCATTGAGCGTGGTCAGTGCGGTATGGGTGACTGATACGGATGCATTTACTATAAATACTTTAATAAATATTATTTATTATTATGTTATTACTACTATTATTACTATAAACTTATAAAGATAGCAAACTCTTTAAGTTAAAACGTAATTTTCCTAGCATCATATATTAAAGTTTAACACAGACCCTCTGCGAAGACGTTTCTAGTAAATTATCAAAGAAAATAAGAACTAGTTTAATAGAATAAGTTATAAGTATACAAGCAACGTATGAAGCGACATAAGTAGAAGTCTTGGTATATTTTAAATGCATCAAGCGATCATTAATAATGCTTTTTAGAGTCCAGTGTTCCGAGGCGCAACGCTTGTTCTAGCCAGTATGTATTGCGGCCATTATTTGTCTCACTTTGCTTCGGGGCTCAAGGTAGAAACCTTGAAAAGAAAATTTAAGATTTACTCGAGTTTAACTTTTTATATAAAACTATCTTAAATGAAACTAATTTGTTTCTTGGTTCTAATAAACAATTACATCTGTTGTTGGTAATGGAGTAATGAACTAAACAAATAAATATTGAGTTGAGGAAACATATAAACTTTTCTCTAACCAAATTATAAACACTAATATAAGTGCATATAATCACTCCTCTAACAACTAAATTTCTTTTTAAATCCCAATATAAAGCGATTGAAAACAAATAACAGCTGATTATGTAAAGAATAACCTTATTTAATGTATATTGATTGCGTTAACTCTCTATGCAGTGAAACATACCATGCATTTTGTACATAAAGGAAACATTAATGTCTTCATTAAATCCAATGATAAAATGCAGTTGGTTTGTCTATATTTTTACTTTTCCTTATCCACTTATACCGTAGGTATATAGAAAAGGATTGTGATTGCCCTGAAAATGACCCCAAAGTGACACCGATTCTTTTCCCTATCGCCTCCCAATCTTTTTTTATCACTTTAACGCTGGTTTCTAGCGAAGTAAATCTCTTTACTACACTAGCCTCCGGAGAATAGCATCTCATCACACTCTAAGATGGGAAAATACAAATTGGTTCTTCTACAACTTGCAATTGCAACCAACACCTACAAAAGGGATCCTAAAGGAGAGTCGACCCGTTCGGAGAGCTATCGTCTGTTTCCATTCGGTCCCGTAAGGCAGGCCTCTGCTCTCTCATATAGCTCCTCAATGCCGAGAATGATCGAGAAACCCTACATACCTACGTGGAAACTGCGTGGATGCTACTTCTTTATCACTCGCATATAAGAGCCAAAAATTCTTAATTTCATATTTTCATCGCAACAAGGTTATTTGCGGCACCCTGGTGAATCGGTATCCGCTAGTGAGTCTAACAAATGTCTTCCTAGCAGGTTCAGGATGTCGAGCATCGCTGATCTGTATTTGCACTACCTTGTGGCTGCGTTACTGAAGCCAAACAACCATGAAGCGCCAAACAAGTGTTACCACTATAGAGCTAAAGTAGTACCCAGTGAGGCTAGCCTCACTGGGTTAGCCTCTACACACTTAAATAACACTCACCGGTCAAAAATTTTCCTTTTAAAGATAAATCACTCAAATTGATGCAAACAAAATCATACAGTAGCTATTTCTTCAAACGATAATAGTTTTGTATACGTGATCCAGAATGCGGTTAAGAGGGATCGTACTGTATGTACTCACTAGACTGAGTTCACATGTATGCACTCTGAAGAATTCTAAATCAGATATTTCCTGATTAACTAAACTATACTATGTCCACTACACTTGATACTATTATTATTAAATTGTCACCTCTACTGATTTATATCATAGTATTATAACATTCTCCAACTAACTCAAGGCTTTCGATTTTCATAGCTTCAACTACAGTAATCAAGCCACTAAATTTATGCAAAGTACATGTGTAATTAACATTTTTGTTATATTCTACAATATTTGTTTAAAAAAGTTAAAAAATCCTTAACTGCAGATGAATGGATAGGAAAACTATAATGTAGCTCAAAAATTGGGATTGATCTCTGCCGAAAATACACGTTTTTCGGCATATCTATGTGATTCCTTTGTTTGCTGTATAATAACTTAAAAGGCTAATCATGATGGATAAATAAAAAAATTGATACCTTTTGGTGAAATTTTATATTCCACTCATTCAATCGCTGACGATGTGTCGTTTTCTAGGATACAAGAGTATCGAGCCGTCTAATTAACGCCACAGGATATGTCTCCAACGCAAAAATGAGCAACATCAAGTTTAGAGAACATCTTTGTTCTATCATAGATATATACATAAAATATGTTTAAAAAACATTTGACTGTGTCATTTTCTTAACTACACTATTTATGCTTTCTAAAATGGAATATTTGTGAGCATAGAAGAGAGAAAAAGAAAACACACAAGAGTTGGACCATTGGCATTAATGTGTCCATTAGATATCTATTTTTTTAATTTAATTACTAAATAACATTTTAATCCAAGTAAATTTTTTTTGTTCAAAATAATTATATACTAAACTCTTACCACTTGGGTAAGCTATTCGTACTTTAAACATTTTTATTGAAAATAAAATCGTTAAAAAGAATAATGATTACACATAGGTCTTAAATTATTTTATTGTTATTTGGCTGTCCGAAAAATTAACTCTTAACTTATTACAATCAAGTTTATAAAGTATTACTTTTGCGTTTGGATGGCAACCCCAATATAGACGCAAACCTGAAAAAAATCAATAACTATTCTAATTACATGATTACGTAAAAATAAAATGCTTAATTTGGAATGCTAACTTGATATGTATGGTTTAACTGATAAGTGTATTTTTACTTGTTATCATTTATACCGCAGTTACAAGACCTCCTGAGTGGTTTTTACAAAGTTGTTTGTCTGTGTGTGTGTGTAAGTCTGTCTGTCTATTATCATCGTAGCTCCCAACGTGTTAATCATAGAGAGTTGAAACTTGGTAAAAAAATCAATCCTTCGGTCTAGTCGTGCTATACGTAAACTAGTACTTCCATGAACCAATGAAAGTTATTAACAAAACTGTCATTAATGACCCAGCAAAAGTTTTAAATTTCTTAAAAGGCGAAAGATCACACAAGTGTTCAGCAGCATCAAGCGTGGTCAGTACATGGATGGGTGACCACTAGAAATAAAACAGATGTTTTAACAGTCTGAGGGCGAGTGATGTGAGGCCGAAGACGCAATGCAAATTAGGTGATCCATATTTTGAAGACGAGCGAAGCGAGTCGCTATTGTACGCGAGTTGACACTTGTGCTAGTGCTCATCACTTGGCACGCGAGTGTGATGTGGTGAGCATGAGCGTAGCAAATCCGATATGGTGAGGAAAAGCTCTGAGGCACCCCGCACCCCATATTTACATTTCCCCGTATAAACCGTAGATATATAGGACAATTATTGGCCTTGCAATAAAAATCCGAAACCGGGATTTCAACAGGTGTTTTTTAGACCTCATGAGGAGTTTTTACCAAGTTGTCTCTCGGTATGGGGGAGTGTATGTGGGTTTCTGTCATCATCGTACCTCCCAGGGCGTTTATGCAAGAGAGTTCCAACTTAGAGTACAATCTTTCATTCCCTATGGTTTGTAGTTCCATCCATAGATAAACAATATTAACATAGATGGTTCACTCAAAGATTTTTTTTAAAATAATGGTTGATGGGATGCAGCAAGCTCAAGTAGTACAATCTAGTGGTTGAAGCGTGAAACTGTCAGAAAATTTTATTTCTGACATTTTTATTTATTTATTTTTATTCAACCAAACAACGAGCTGTTGAGGGTAATCAAGTCTTTCCATCCGCTTTTCAGCGCTAGAATGATGAGGAGTCGATGGATGAGTGATCCCAAGAAAGTTCTATAAGAATTTCGTATAAATTGGTAAGAAGTGAAAAATTTAATTTATCACTCTCACTTCACCCAGACCCCCTTGAAATTGAACCTCTAATGTCAGAGTTTCAATTTTTGTTTTTTTCCTTTTCTTAACCATTTGCGCCAACCCGAGATGTTATATTCAGATGGCAAATTTAAATGTTAAGTCTAAAACACTGAAAATGAATTATTGTTATTTTTTTAAGAAAACGATGGTGCTGCTTCGTGTGATGTGGCCCCCAAGTTTTGAAAAACAAAAATACGTCGCGAATACTCATACCAAAGATCTTTGTTTACTTTTATTTTATTTTACTAATCGATTGGCAACTGTTTGAATTTTAAAAAAATACTACAGCATAATCTAGTAGAGAATAGAGCAAATATATTTCTACAACTAGCGCTCTTCAAGACTCTAGTGATGAGGCCCCCAACTTAAATCATAGACAAAAACTTGTCAATTGAGTGAACCATCTCCTACTACACTCGGGAGTGAACCATCTATGTTAATATTGTTTATCTATGGTTCCATCCAAAAAATATTGACTGTCATTAAAGACCTGTCAAAAATGAGGAAAACGAGGAACATGAGAAAAACTGTTTAGATCTATTTGAAATTTGGCGCGCATGAAACATAAGAACGACAAATGTGTTGATTTTTATTTTATTGTCAGCGTTAGTTTGTATTAATTAAAAAATATATAGATTTTGAAAAAAACGATAAAAATCGAATAAGTATCTAATTCACTTGAAATTTGGTACAAGTGTATCAGTTTATGTAATAACCAAGTATAATAAGATTCATTTTAATACGGATAGTATATCTACGATTTGTTTGGATCGCAAGAGTTTAGCAGCAATAAGTGAGGTCAGTACATGGATGGGTCGCTAGCAATAAAACAAATAGACCTTTTTTAATGAATGAGGACAAGCAAAGCGGAACTAAAGTTTTATTTTTGTTTTTTTATTACTTTTTTTAAGTTAAATGAAAAAGAAGATAATTGATAATGTTCCTTTTTAAATAATATTTTTTTCTTAGTTTAAATTAATATACCTTTTTATTATTTTTATTTATTTATTTTTAAATGTATAATATATGTAAGTTAATAATGTAAATACATGCCTAAGGATGAATCTATGATCTCATGGGTACCCTAATGAGTAATTATAGTCAACACCTATTGTGTCTACACTACAAATTATTGTGTTCTAGTCTTGTCTAGTAATATTATTAAAGCTGTTAAAATATTTAACATTATTTTTTTAACATTTAATTTTAATTTATGAATAAACATATTAATTAAATAGGTAGGTAATTCTAGATATTTGATTTTTACAGATTTCATTTTGCGCCTACTAAATAAAAGGGTATATAAACCCCGCAATACTTTCAGGTATTGCGGCTTAATAGCCTAAGAGCATTACAGCTTGAGTTGTGAGAATGCCAAGCAGTAACTTCAATATAAAGGTTAACAGTGCAGTTCTTTCATGGTGCGTTCTTTAAAATATAAAAATATATCACTATGGATGGGCTCTAATAAAATAATTTTTCGTTAACTCTCTTGCCGCTATAAAAAGGATACAAGTGGTCGCTATCTTGATAAGTCTTCAAAACTTCAAATGACCTTGAGTCCTTCTAAAAAACTCAAGGTCTGAGAAAGGCACTACACCTCCCACTTATTAAAACTAATCACATCATTATTTTTAAGAAAAACTACTTAGTAGAGGAAACTGGAGATGGTGTATCGGTAGGATGAACCTATTCATGTGAGAACTTGTTGAACGAACGTCAGTGAGTTCTTTCATTTGAGACGTTTAGGACGGTGTTTATGTTTGCACGTGTCACGATGACTGCCGTAAGAAATAACCGATTTTAATGAAACTTAATACACGTTTAGATATAATTAGTCTTTGGAGATGTACAGTTTTTTATTATAATGCGGCCATATTTTTTACCCAAATTTCGTTTTAATGACGTACATTTGTCAGCATAATTTCCAAGAGACAATTTTATTTGTTTAATTAATGAAATTATTAACATTAAGGGGAAAAAAGAACAAATAAAACTACTTTTAATAAAGTTTAAAATTATACTCACACAATTCGCACCGCTTTGGCAGCCATGACACACAAAACTAAAGATTTTTGTACAAAATTTATTAATTATAATTTGTATATTTTGTTCAATTATTGAATAAAGAATAAGTCAAATTAACAGTTTAATTAATAATACTAATTAAAAATACATTTTATCAATTGAAATAGAAGGACTAAGCAAAATTTTCATAAATGAAGATTTAATATATTTATACAAAACTAAATGTTTAGATTATAAACTAATATAAATTTATATAAGTTATTAAAATTAATAATTATTAAAACTAAAATAATTTAGACGTAAAATTCATAAATTAAACAATTTTTTAAAAATTTGTAAAGAAATATTTAGAATTGACAACTTCTTTACGTGTTACAAGGTTGGCAGGGATGAAAAAAATGGAAGTTTTTTAAGCTTTATCCTGGTTTGACGATTTCTTACATTTATAATCGAGGCACAATAGTTCGAGATGATCGAATTTATTAGTAGAAAATGATTTTAAAAGTTACTGTGTGGGGATATCACGGATAATGTCGAGAAAATGGTTGCAACTTTTGATTTGGGAAAATAAAGATTGGGATAAAGGTTGTAGAAAGGAATCTACGAAAGCTAATATTCTTTCAGTCTGCAGCCATAGTCAGCTAGTATAGGTCTTCCAAAACAAGGTAGGGAAGGATCAACTTTTTATGGATTTATGGAAGAAGGTAGAGGTAGGGTGTAGGTAGGGGTGTAAGATTTTGAAGAAAGAGGAATGAGTATGTATATATCTATATACGGCGCGCCACTCTACAGCATAGATCATTTACAACTTTGCTTAAAAAACCATTCAACTCCTCACGTGGGTCAGAGCCCAGAATTTATATTTCCTTCGTCTTTATTCGCATTCAATTTCAGATTTAGTCCCCAGTCATTGCATTCTCTGTTTTCAAATGCTTATCGGTAGCTGATCATCGTGTCGATTTGAGAAGGATTTCTCAAATAGAAACGAAACGCTTACTTGAAAGTTGCTATAATCTATAGCTACTTACAATTGAATTGTAACTGCTTATTTCATTGAATTTTATTAGCGTTGCCTGAAAATGACGTAATGTACATATTTATTATTGTTCGTCATATTATAATTGAATTTACTTGTTGTAGGCTGGTAAGTCGGAGTACGAGGTCTCTGAATGACTAATCATTTTTGTTATTAATTCCATAGTCTTTGTTATGTGTAAGTTTCTTCATGGAAAAAATTCCATATTTTCTTCACTCTTTCACTTTATTCAGGGTCAGGAGTTAGAAACTAAATTTGAATATGATATTTATGATTAGTTGGGTTTTTTTGGAATGATAGGTTTGATGGAAAGTGATGTTGGAATTGAGATTTGAAAATCAAATTGCTTGTTTTGCTTGTCCTCAGAATATCAAAATAACCTAATTTGTGATGCAGTACGTCTTTGGACTCACTTGACTCGTTTTGAGAGGGTAAAAACATAGGTTTTATTGCCCACAGTCACTCATCCTGGTACTGATCTGCCTTGATGCTGCTTAATTTATAATGATTTAATAATCTAGATATACTAGTCGTGTTGCTAATGAAACTAATGTATTTGTTAATATATATATATATATATATATATATATATATATATATATATATATATATTATAATATATATATATATATATATAATAATATATTATATATATATATATATATATATATATATATATATATACATTACAATAATGGCGTTCCATGTTGTTGAATATTGAAGATGGAGATTTTTTTACTCGTAAAAAGACTGGGGAGAACATATTCCTTTAGGTCTCTATTTTATGTCGGCTTCACTTGTAAAAAAAATCCATACGCTAAAAACGCCATGGCTTTTTTAGCATATGGAATCGTTTCCATTCCATGTTTTATCCATCATGGAACGAGCCATAGAGATATATACTAGAGGGGGCATAGCCTATCTTAATACATTGAGAGGCCTGAAACATTTTTAGTGGGGCTCTCAGGGGCTCTGTGTAACCTCATTGAAACCTCCTCTTAAAGGGAGTTGAGGTTATAATAAATCAATTGTTTTCGGCTTCCCGCAGATTGTTTGTGTTGTGATTTGTATTTTAAACATTCTTCAATATAATTTACTGTTTTTTGTTCTGTTTATTTGATGAAAATTAAAAATCGAATGTGGTCAGGTTACTTTTTCGATGTTTCAAAATTCAACCAATAGGGCCCCTCTAGTAATATATCTCTATGGAACGAGCTTTGTAGCGATAAAATTGTGCTGCTTTTAAAAGTCAACTTTCTAAAAACATCTTATCAAAAGAAGGTAACTTACCTGCTACCCGTCAGGTTAGTTTTCCCGCGAACTCCTGCATTTTGATTTACGTTTCACATATTTTCGGTTTATTCCTGTTTTATTTTCCGTATTATTATTTTTCGGTTGTTAATTCTGTTTAATTAGACGTTTAGAATTATGTTAAACTTAATTCTTTAGTCTTGACAATCTTTAAAATTGATTATTTGGATTGCACCACACGTGACTGTTGCAAGATTGCAATGTTGAGCAATTCCTCTTCAAAACTGTGATTTTCGTCGACTGATTTTATTAATTTTTGTTAATCGAGGTTAATTTGTTTATAAATTAACAATAAGGTAAGATAAATAAACGAAGTAGTTCTTATAAATTCATAAGGAGGCAATAACAAGTTCAAGTTTGTTGATAAACAAACTTGAAGATTTGTGATAAGAATTTTATTATTGAAATCCCAATTATATACTTTTTAATTGCTTAATGAAACAATTTTTGTTTCTCTAATCAAAAATAACACGATTCTCCACATTCCTACTGCTATTATAAATGTTTCATAGTTAATATATACTTGTCAAAATTTAAGTTGAACTAATTACTACCCTATCATGTAAGCTTGTGATGTAGTTGAATAAAATCCTCAATTAAGGTAACTCATGTATTTTGGGGTGTTAAGACATGAAGAAAGTTTTAGCTGCTTGGATTAAGTTGACATAGGTACTGTTTGGGAGGTCACATAAATGTAATGTTGCCTGTCATTTACTACATACTCAGCGTATTCAGTAGGTGATTGTATTCTATTTGCATTCAATACCATCTGGTTGTTGCACCGTATTTGTTTAGTCAATTGAGTCAGTTGACATCATAACTGATCCAGCCAAAACATTGCATCTTTTATTGTGAAGGTTCACTTAGGTTATAAGGAAGTTTTAAACAAGAATAGAAATTGAATTGTGATTTCTTTGTTTAATAATGAAGTAACACTAAAAAATATTATTTGCAAAGTTATTTGATAAAAAAGGGTAATGATTAAGTGAAATAAATTAAAATAATAGTTTGTTGAGAAGGTTATATTTCAAACACGATTACCTCTGAAGGTACATTCAGCGTATTGGAGGATCGATCTAGATTCCATTTCCCTAGTTCAACTGGATTGCCTCCGCATATTTCTTACAGCTTATTTAACCGTACTTAACTAGTGTACTTAATATGATCCGTGGAATTTAGATAGTGTGTGAACGTACTAATTGATGAATGCAACACATGAACACAACCTAACCTTCATCAATGATAGGCCACATGATGTTTGTGTAAACTTTAGTAGAGTAACTATGTCAGTGTAGCCCAAACAGCCAAAACTTTATACTATTTCAGGCATAAATCAAACAAATCAAAGCTTTTTTTGTTTTTTAAAGTTTATGAAGTCTCCCACCTGATTCCCATTTATTGATAGTTAAATTGAGATACTTAACAATAAAATAATTTTGAAATAAAGTCACAGTTTTGTGTTTGCAGTCAGACCCATTAAAACCATTATGTATTAACGTTCTCCTAAATGAATAGCTGCTGGAATCCTAACCTCATGGCGAGTATATTAGCACTTGAGTAATACACGCAGTGAAATCAACCATATGGTCAATATGCTTTGTCCATTCTGCTGCTCAAGGTTATATTTATCAAACTGATTTTTTTACTAATTTTTACAACCCTGTGTCTTGTATCAAATCCAAGAAAAAATATTTTTTTGAGATGACTTAATTTCAGCGTCCAGACCACTTTACAGTTCTTTATCTTGATGGGCTTCAAGGGGTTTTATAATTTTTAAGTGGATAAATTGTAGTGCTGAATTTTTGTTTTAGATGAGGCTGTTGACTAAAGAGAAACTATTGTGCCTTCAAGAGAATGGTAAAAATATTAGAAATATTTGTATTATGGCTCATGTTGACCATGGGAAAACAACTCTGGCAGACTCCCTCCTTGCTAGCAATGCTATAATATCTCAGAAAATGGCTGGCAAGTTAAGGTATAAACTAAACACTACTT
Organism: Microvelia longipes; assembly: GCA_018340805.1. Taxonomy (NCBI): domain Eukaryota; kingdom Metazoa; phylum Arthropoda; class Insecta; order Hemiptera; family Veliidae; genus Microvelia; species Microvelia longipes. The sequence goes on along the minus strand of JACMZG010000002.1, from coordinate 47,658,529 downwards.
TTAACTATATTTGCTTTATCTGCTCAAATATGATGAAAAGTAGGACATACAGATTTAAAAATAAAATTATTCTCTTTATTGATAAATTATATTTAAACTAAAAAAACAGATTTCAACGAATTAAAGGTCCATCATCAGTGCCGATAAGATGTGGCATAGTTAGAATTTGTCTTTCCTTTTCATTCTCCTGCTTCAATTTTGTTTTAATTTTTATTAAAAGAGAGATCTGAGTTGCAGTAAGACATAAAATTGACTAATCTAGTCAATATACTTTTCACAGTATTTATTTACAATTTCTTGTAAAACTCTAGACAGAACAAAAAAGGTTTTCACAGAACCATTGTGAGTTAAGCAGGCCTGCAAAGTAGATGGACCTCGAAGTGGTATTTAGGGGTTCTAACACAATCGGGACTGGTTTCAGCTCAATTTGACCATCCTAAGTGGCACAATTGGCAAATAACTCAATCATGACGTCATTAGCAATAATTTTTGAAAAGAAGGTTTTTTTTTTACTTTACAGTGGGTTCATATAATTGTTCATTGCTTCATATATTTTGTTGTATATGTCTATATGGCCCCAAAAAGGCCATAGTGAGCATCACAAGCTTGCAGAGCTGGTCTGTAAGGCGAGGTGATACAAATTTGCTAAATACATGGCGAAATGCCATGTAACAACCAATGTAAGCCACAGGGAGGCCCCCGAGGTGGCAAGCAGACTAAGGGGTCAGGCCGCTCAGCAGCTACTGGCTAAGGCCTGTTTTTAATTTTACAAACACATCGTCAAGAATAAGTTTCAAATCAATAATTTATTCTGATCCTACAAAAACATTTTATCAGAAGATGTTCGCAAGTAGTATATAAGTATTATTGCATATGTTATTAGTTGTAAGACAGTATATTTGATTTTTAGGTTCTTTTGCCCCAAATGATTATATTAAAATTAAATGCCCCTAATGAAATTTGAATAAAGTTGGAATAGAATTGCTCTTAGTGCTTTGGAAGTTCAAATTTGGATAAATTGGTTAAATTACTCTATAACATCGATTAATCTGGGAGTAGAGAGATAAATCCTATTCCAAAATGTTTCTTGAAAAACACCATTGTTTAAAGCACTTTTGAAAATCTAGATTTTTTTATCTTTTATTTAATTTAATTTTGATTTTTAAATGTGCCCAAAAAAGATTTTTTTTGGGAGTACTGCCCAATAAATAACACTAGTGTTATTTATGGGTGTTATTGATACTACCAACCACGTCTCTCTACTAAACATTAATTATTATAAATAAATCAATAGAGCCGGCTTTCAGCAAATAGCCATCAACATTGCCCAAATTTTGGCTCTGTTGATGAAAGCCGGCTCTTTCAATTTATTTATAATAAACAATATTTAGTGGAGTGACGTGGTTAGTGGTTTTATTTATTAATTTAATTTTATTCTTACTTATGGCCAATGCTTATTGTCAAGTATACTGCTACAGATATCTTAGTGATTCTTTTATTTTCTTCAGGTATATGGACAGTAGAAAGGATGAACAGGAGAGAGGTATTACCATGAAGAGCAGTTCTATAACTCTCTACTATCAAACAGGTAACGGTTTCACTTTGTTTTCTATGCTGTAAAACATCCTCCCCCCGTACCCTATATCTATTGAATTGTGCTCAACTCAATATGATTGTAGGTTCAATGTTTTAAATCTCTTCATTACATTTTTGACTAAAAGATAGTTTTATAGTACTTAACAGTTTACCAATTTCACTTCCTCGACTGGCTGGCTGAGAAAGTAAATGTGTCACTTATAACTCCTGTTGTGTCTAGAGAGTTGAAACTTGACACTAAAATGAAACTGAAGATACAATTGCAATCTGCAAAAATATGCAAAATGGCCAAAAGATGCCATAGCAATTGTTTAGACCTTGTTAACCTATTCTGCTGAGTCATTGACTAATCGAGTCAAATTTAGGTCACATGTAAATCTATAAGTGATAAATTAATCCACTGAATATCATTTTGATTTTGGTCTCCATTTTTTAATTAATTATAGAGAGAAAAATAGTAGCTCAGAACCACTTTGAACTTGTTTGCTTGTTCACTTGTTTGAACTTGTTTGCTTGTTGAACTTGTTTGCTTGTTCACTTGGTTGAACTTGTTTGCTTGTTCACTTGGTTGAACTTGTTTGCTTGTTCACTTGTGTTTGCTTGTTCACTTGGTTGAACTTGTTTGCTTGTTCACTTGGTTGAACTTGTTTGCTTGTTCACTTGGTTGAACTTGTCCACTTTATTTGAGATTGTTTGCTTATCCTGCAAACATAGAGGTCACCCTTTGCCTAAGTGGTATTACTTCTGATTTTTGTCCTCTTAATTTGGATAATGGGATCTATGACTTCTATATCCACAGTCGGTCCACCTATGTAATTAGATGGCGCTGTACAGTATTTAATGAATAGTGCTTACATTACTTTAACAATATTTAACTTTACTATTTATTAACCCTTTGCCTGGGGGAATATTAGGATCCCCAAAATGTATCCCCTGAGGTAGGGGATCCCTTGAGATCGGTAGTTGGGGCCCTGGTTGCGGGACCCGCAAGAAGAAAAATTTTCCCCTGTTGTAGTGTTTTTTTCTACCCCAAAGTACTTAAGCCTGAAAATTTCACTTACGCAATTTTTATTGCTATATGTTTTCCACTCATATATTATATGAGTCCACTTATATATTATATTATATGTATTAAAATGAGCATATATTATAATTAATGTTAATTTTTTCCCTCTCGTAGCAAAAATTGATTATTTATTTATAATCATTATTGATTATAAATGACTTTCTTAAGCATTCTGATTTTTGACATTTTTGTTGTGTCGTTATTGTGGGTTAATGAATATGATATGTTAATATGATGATGGGTTAATATGACGTGACACATATTTCCTAAATATAGGGTTCAGGACATTAATAAAGTCGATTTTTGTAGCAAGTTCTATTTTAATGCAATAAAGGGTTTAAATAGTTTCTTCTTTCAAAAAATCCACTTCCCCCCCTCCATGACTCAAACCTTTTAAGTTCATTTTTCCTTTGGAAATTTGATAAAACAAGAAAGAACACAAAATAATTACAGTGGTGAAGATTTACTTGTCATTTATATTTTTATAGATGGAGAGGAGTTTTTAATAAATTTAATTGATTCACCTGGCCATGTAGATTTTTCATCTGAAGTCTCCACTGCTGTTAGATTATGTGATGGTGCAATTATTATTGTAGATGTAGTTGAAGGAGTTTGTCCTCAGACACAGGTTTGTTATATTTACCCTAAAATTGCTTTTTGAAAACCTAACATTTGTTAAAATTTTCTTTGACACACACACACAGATATATATATATATATATATTTGTGTGTGTGTGACTGGTGCTCATATTATCTTAACAGATTAATTATTTGTTTGTTTCCAGGTTGCCTTAAAACAAGCTTGGCTAGAGAATATGAAACCAGTATTAGTTCTCAATAAAATAGATAGATTGATATTAGAACTCAAGTTAACTCCTTTAGATGCATACATTTACATGTCCCAAGTACTTGAACAGGTAATAATTGCATTTATTTCCATATTACAATACCACATTTTTGGACTTTGTCTAATGATGCCAAAAAAGAGTAGAAACCAATGATGAAACTAAAATACAAATTTATTGATACTAGTAATGTGTTGTATCAGGAACTTACATCAGACTCCTATAAAAATTTTTCACCGTATTAGCTGTCTTTTTGAAGACTTCTTTTCTTTCATTATTTAACATGTAACATGGTTTTTTCGCTCAATTTTTTCCAATGGTCCGCCATATTGGTCACAATTTTAATAATATTGGTTCCAGTATAACCAAAAATTATACAGCTCTGATCACTAATTATTACTGTATGTGTACTAAGTTTCATTAAAATTGGTTAATGTTTATGGCACATATCATACACTGCCCTAAATTTCTGAAATGAAAGAACTCAGACGTTTGTTCAATTATGTTCTGACTGTCTGGTTTATATATCTTTTAATGAAGAAAAAGCTAGGATTGTCATTCTTGTTCCTAATTTTCTTGTATTTTTAAATTTGGGCTGTATGAGGAGATTTAATATAACTTCTATATTAATACAAGTTAAAATTGATTTCCTGTATAGTGCCCTACTTTACTATAGAAATAAGGATGTGTCATTTAAATCTCAGTTGGATTTTCTGTAAAATTTAATCAGAAAGGAGGACATATAACTTGATGTAACCTATGAGGTAGATAGTTCTTTGCTTGTGACTGTCAGCTGCTAATACAAACGGGAACTACTCTCATTTTTTAAACACTCATGTAAAAAAGCCAAACAAAATACCTAAATCTCTGCAAAAAGTGTTTATTCTTTACATAAACACTTTATTTATAGTTTGCAGTATAGGTACAGTAGCATTAGTTATCCCTGTAAATAGAAAGGATTTGGTTGGGGTGAATCAGTTGGCTAAGTAGTCCAATTTGTTGCTGTAATTGGTGCTGCATGTTTGGTTCCTGATTGTCGTCTATCAGCCAGGATATGTTAGGTCTGATGACACAGGAAGGTACTTTCTAAAACTCGTATTTGAAGATAATGATTTTAGAGTGGAAAATTGAGTTTCTTTTTTTTAATATTCCATGTATTTTACTCTAAAAAATTAGGTTTGAAAATGTCATGAAGTGAAAATTTTATATAAATTTATGGAAATGAGTCAACATTTATGTGTTAAAAAGATAGATTTACATTTTCCTAAATGTAATCAAAGTAAAATTAGGGGAAAATGAAAAAATCAATTTTTATAACATTCAGACTTGGGTTTTAGAAAGTAACCTCCCTGAGAAGACAATGTGGTCAATTAAAGATTTGTTTGGCAAAGTCAGTAAGTTATAGTTCAGTTATGAACTAGCTGTCGTAGCAGTAACCTCGTAGTGTAGTTAGTAGAGTAGTTTAGTTTAGTAAAGAGTGTAGTGTTAGTGAATTTTGATTTGTGCTGACTTTCAGTTTTGTAAATTTTATAAAATGACAAAAACCGGTAAAGACCTTGACATATTAAACTGTGTGAAATGTGAGAAAGGCCTCTTAAGCCAAAATAAAGACATTTTGTGTAAACGATGTGGCCGCGGTTTTCATTCCACCTGTACTGGCTTAAGCAGAGCAGTTTCACTCGCTCTTTTAGAGAAAACGCCCTCTTTAACGTGGACTTGCGTGGACTGCCAGGCTGGACTAGACCTCTCAGTTATAAATAACTACAAACACTTATTAACTTCTGTATTGGATAGAATGCTCAGCTTAGAAAACGAACTAAAAAGTCTTAAAAAATTAGTTAGTGCTGCACCTTTAAATAATAATTCTAAGCAGGTTACAAAACAGAATCAAGCTTTAGAGGTAGCTTCATCATCAAAACAAGTAGCCGAAAACAACACACCTACTTTTGAAACTACCAACAGGAGTGAACAAGAGCCACTGGCACCCGTTTCTCCTAATACAGATGTGAATAAAGTCGATAACGCTGGTGTACAGCCAGAAGATAAAGTAGACGTGCAACAAAACGATGTTGCAAAAATTATTAGTTATTCCGGTGCTGTAAAGGCAAATAATGACAGTAAAAAAACTGATGATAATGATAAAATGAGTCCACAAAGGAAAGTTGAAAGAAGAGTGACAAATAGGATTTATGGAATGGGAGAGTCAACATCAGACTCGCTATTGGGTGCTCCCAGAACTTGTTGGCTCTATGTTGGCAGGACTAATAGAAACACTACTAAGGATATGGCTCTAACCTATTTGGAAAATAAATTACCAGGAAAAGTACTCACTTGTGAACAACTAGAGAGCAAAAGCGTGCTACCGAGTTTTAAAATTGAAGTACCCAATGATCTCAGAAGCAGTCTACTTGAACCCGCCTTTTGGCCAAAAAATATTCTTGTGCAGCCTTTTTTATTCAAGAGACATCTAACTGCGGACTTCAAAAAATAAAAACTCGTGAGCAGGCTTCAGGAAATAAGGATAGCTCTATAAAGGTTTATTTTTCAAATATTAGATCCCTTAGAATTAAGTTTAATATAATCGAAACTGAGTTTCTGTCAAATAGTCCTGCCGTGATGTGTTTTTGTGAACATTGGCTTAGTGATGTTGAACTGCATCTCTATCAAATACCAGGGTACTCAATAGCCACTAGCTTCTGTAGATCAGAGGGCTATGGAGGAGTAGTTATTTATGTAAAAACTGGTTTGCCCTACAAATCTATTACTAATTCTTTGATAGAAGTAAACACAGCTAAGGTGTTTGAAATTTGTGGAATAAGCGTAAAGGGCACAAATATTTTTACTTGTTATAGACCTCCTGGATCTGATGTTTTAACTTTTTTTGACAAGTTGGAGCTCACTTTAACATCTTATAAGAATAAACCCAGTATGATAGTAGGAGATTTTAACATCGATTTTCTCAATACTAGTGACCAACTAACTAAAAATATAAAACAACTTTTGTAAGGATATGGCTACAGTTATCTAATTGAGACCATAACTAGACCTGAGTCTCAAACATGTATCGATAACGTTATTTCGAATATAAGCAAAAACAGTATAATATCTGAAGTTAGTTCTATATTGGTAGCTAATCATTATACTATTAATACTGAGGTTGGAATAAAGCGAAAACTTGCACAAAAAACTAAAGTTAAGTCACCTACTAAAACCAAACCTCCCTGGTATACTGATGAACTTCAAAGTATTAAAAACACTTTAGTTGAGTTAGGCTCAGAGGTTAAGCATAACTATTCAAATAATTTTAAAACTAAGTTAAAACATCTTAGGAAAAAATATAAAAAGCTACTTAAAGATAATAGAATACAATATAATGACGATAAGATCAAGGAATCTGGAAACAAGATGAAAGCAGCGTGGGACACTATTAAACAATACTCTACAGTACCTAATAATGGTTGCCCGCTCGACCCTGATGTGATGAATAAGTATTTCATCGAAATTGTTGATAAATTTAATAAAATCTCAAATAATCACGACGAAGCTATTCAACAGCTGAAAGAGACTAAATTAAATAGTAATAGTAATTCTTTCTTTTTTGAACCTTAAAAGCTTAAAAATTCTGAAAGTAGAGATATATATGTAGTAGTAGTAGTAACAAGGGTGGGGAGGCATAAGCCAGGCAAACAAGCCACGTCGGGCTCTTTTTGCCAACCCCGAGCCAGACCAGCCTCCCTGGACTACAGAGCCTCAAATCGGCTGGGGAATCTCCCAGATCTTTTGGCAAAGATAGAGACATCCCCCCACCGAAGGGTCCTAAGATCTTCCTCATGGAGGGTTCCCGAAGACTTGGAATCTTAACCATCCATACGCCTCACACTCTCTTAAGTAATGGAAACACACTTGGGGCAAATTGAGTTATTAGCCAAACCTAGTTTCTGAAGGTGATAATTAAAATGGTAGTGACCAGTTAAGATCCCAACCATCATACTTAATGAGTGGCGGTTAAGGCTCAGAAGCCATCTTAACTTGGCAGAGTTAGGATTTGCTATCATCATCTTAGCCTGCCGACAACCTTGAGTATTCTATATATTCTATATGGAGAAAGCTATAATACTTTGAAATCTGCTAAACAACTTTATATTCCTCTGTTAGTCGGTAAAATAAACAGATGTTTAGAACAAGGAGTGTTTCCTGAGGAATATAAAAGAAGTTTAGTAGTTCCGATCTATAAGAAGAAAGGTAGTGAGGGAGACCCAGCAAATTACAGACCAATAGCGTTAATACCAGTCGAAGCTAAAGTTATGGAAAAAGTTATCAAGTCCAGAATCGTTAATTATTTATCCAAAAATAACTTGTTCAATGAAAGTCAGTTCGGATACCGAGAGGGGCTCACTACGATAGACCTTCTTAACAACATGGTAGATTACATTATAGATGCCTGGGAGAATAGAGAAGAGGTAATAAGTATTCTGTTTGATCTATCTAAAGCCTTCGACCTGGTGCCTCATGATTTGCTCATTATGAAGCTTGAATATTATGGCTTTAGGGGCGATGCTTTAGAGCTTTTCAAATCCTACCTCTCAGGTAGAACTCAATCTGTTAAGATAGGCAAAAATAGATCACAAGAATGTAGTGTATCATGCGGGGTTCCTCAAGGCTCGGTACTCGGACCGATTCTATTCATTCTTTTCGTTAACGATCTGTTTATTGTAACAACCAAACTGGACCATGATTCTGAAATATATCAATTTGCTGACGATTCCTCAGTTACCTTGAAAGCTAAAAAGTCATCACTGATTAATGTAAACGACACTAAAAAAGTAATAAATGATTGGTTCCAAGCTAATTGTCTTCATCTTAATGAAGACAAGACTAGCATTATTTGTTTCTCCTTAAGAAGAGATCTTGGTGAGCACAGCCAGAATAATTGTGCTAAACTTCTTGGAGTAACATTAGATCAGAAATTATTGTGGAACCATCATACAAGTAATCTCACGAATAAGCTTAGTACTGTCATATTTCTCTTAGTAAGACTGAAAAGTATTATATCTCAGCAAGTTTTAAAAATTGTTTACTTCTCTTACTTTGAAAGCAGATTACGATACGGATTAAGACTGTGGGGCTCTTTCTCATCTACTAAAGATGTTTTTCTGCTACAAAAAAGAGCTATCCGTATACTAGAGGGAGTTAAACAAATAGAAACATGCAAACCTCTGTTTGTCAAATGGAGAATTATGACAGTCTATGGCTTATATATTATGGAATGTTTAAAGCATGTTTTGAGGAATTTGGGCTCTAAACAAAAACAAGGTGATCTCCATCGCTACGAGACTAGGAGAGGTTGTGACCTCAAACTACCATCAGTAAGACTTAATAAAACCTACAAAGGTCCTAGTTTCATGGAAATAAAAATATATAATCACCTACCAGATGGTATAAGAGCTCTAAAACCTCAAAAATGTTTAAACAAAGTCAAAGAAGTATTATTGCTTAATCCTATGTATGAACTAAATGATTATTTTAATTTGAACTTTAATAACTTGTAATTTTTTCTGTTTCTTTTTCTCATTTGTAATGTAAAGTGAATTATTTGACTAAACCAAGAATTGCTTTGTAAATTTGATGGTTGTAAAATTATATAAATAAATAAAAAATAATATAAATTTAGCCTATATAATGTATGCTAAGTTCCTTAATCTGTTTTCATGTATAAGTATTATTATTTTCTTAAATAATTCTTAAGAGACTGTTGAGTTAAAGCTTATTTCCTCATGAAGATACTAATATAAATTTATATTTTAAGATGTCTGCCTTGATCAACTTTCAGTGAATTTTAATAGGTGAAAATGATGCTTATGTGGTTGCTCATATGATAAAATTAAGAGAGGGAGTGGGGGGATCGATTCCATTTGGTTTCCGAAAAACATTTATAAATATAAATGTATTAGAGAATCTATTCTATATATTTTGACATCATTCATGAAAACCCTACTTCAATTTTGGTTCCATAATAATATGTTTATTTTGTTGTTCCAGGTGAATGCTGTTATGGGTAATCTATTTGCAGCTGATGTTCTTGAAAAGAATGATCAAGAAGGAACCCAAGGTCCAGAAAGTACAGGTATTACAAGTACATATGACTGGAGCTCAGGCCTAGAACAGTCTGATGATTCTAACCTGTATTTCTCCCCTACCCAAGGCAATGTATTATTTGCTTCAGCTCTTGATGGATGGGCTTTTAGGTATTATTTGTTTATTTACTTTGGTTTATTTGTTTATAATTTGGTTAATAACCTCTCAGTTTTAACTCTCAGAAGTTTGAAAACACAGGAGATACCTCCAACTGGGTTAGTTGGGGGGAACACCCGATGTAAGAGGCCGCGGATGGATGGAGTGGTTACCGCTAAGGACCCAGATGTCGAAGCAGGTAATCCGGGCAAAAAAAAAATAACCTCTCAGTAAAAACCATTTAAAAAGGGACTCTCTATCTCTCTTTTTTGGTGGAAATGGCTTTATAAGAATAAAATAGTTGTTTAAGTACCAAGGGTGGAAACAGAGTCACTACGCCATAAAATATATAGCATATTAATTATATAAAAATTATGTTATACATACGAATCAGATAATAATCCAATTGAGTTGAAATTTGGTACAAGTATATACCTTAGTGTAATAAATAAGTACACCAAGTTTTGTTTCAATACCAAAAGTATATCCATGATTTTTGTATGATCATAAAAGTTAAACAGCATTAAGCGTGGTCATTGCTGTACGGGTTACCGCTAAGAATGAAGTGGATGTATTTACTATCTGAGGACAAGCGAAGCGAGTCTGAAGAAATGTTGCAGTATAAATTTGATTTGGAGCTATACATGGACGTAATTTGACTGAAACCTAGCCTTGGAGGGGAGGCTCTATCTCTTTCCACACACTGACACCCTAGTATAGTGTAGTTTGCCGAGGCATCTACTCCTTGTTCTTCCTACTATCTCTCACTCTCTTGCACTCACGCCCAATATCTTGTGCTGATATTTCTTACTATAAATCAAACTAATTTTAACAAGAATCAGTACAATTTTTTCCTTCCTTACTAGTTTACTAAATTGGGCCAATTAATTACTAGAATGATTACTAATAAAGTTATAAATAACAATAATAGTATTAATTCTTGTTGTAAAAACATTATTATTTGTTCAACTATATCATAAATAATACACCACATAATTATTTAATATAAGTGTATTATATACTTTTTATTGAATACCTATTTTGTAAATTCACTATTTTATTTAATAATCTATTCAATTTATTTTATTTTATAGTTTAAAAATACATGTATTATTTTATTGATAATAATAAAAGCTTTTAACTATATATTAAGTCTAATATATAGTATAAACTCTATATAAAACTAAAAATATAAACTCTAAGTATAAACTCTCCAGCTTAATTTATCTATTCAAAGTACTAAAGCATTATTTACCTGAAGAAAGCTTAAAATCTACTTACCATGCTTTATTTGAAAGTAGATTACAGTATGGGATAATACTATGGGTCACAGGCAACCAGAAAAACTTCTGATTAAGCAAAAATGCCTTGTAAGGATAATATCCGGGGTCCCAAGAAGGACTAAGTGCAAGCCTCTGTTTCAAAAATTGAGACTGATGACTATGACGGCTATTTTCATTTATCATAGTCTTAAATATGTGAAAAGAGATAATAGCTTTATTAAAAATTCAGATGTTTATCAGTATGACACCAGAAACAAAAATAATATATACAATAATCAACACAGACTTACCAGATCTGAGATGGGTTTCTCCTACTTAGGAGTTCAGCTGTTCAACACCCTCCCGGCAGAAATTAGAAATCTTGATGAAAATGATTTTGATAAGAAAATTAAAAATTTACTACAGGAAAATTCTATATATAAAATAGAAGAATTTTTTTCATTGTTTTGAAATAATATGATTGGCGTTTGTATGTTTGCCATTGCAAATCTTGAACAATAAAGCTTTTATTTATTTATTTAATATTAACATGAAATATTGTAAAATCTCTAACCTTTTAATATTATATAAATACCTAAAATGATTATACCCTTATGATTGCAGTACTGATGACTTTGCCAAAGTCTACTGCAGTAAGTTAGAACTTGATGAGGCAGAGCTCAAGGAGAAAATATGGGGAGATTACTATATGAATTTCAAGACCAAGAAAATCTTACCTGGTGCTACGGAAAAAGCTAAGAAACCTCTGTTTGTTCAGCTAGTTTTAGAAAATATTTGGACTCTTTACGATACTATTTGTGTTAGGAAGGTAAGAGAAGAAGATCTTTAATCAAATGATGACACTAAAAGTCACATAAATCTTGATTAGGATTGTTTTAAAATATAAATGAATTAAAATAAAAACCAATGGTGTATCTTAGTAAAGTTATTTTTTATCAAAGAGAAACCAACCTAGAATGATGTATCGCAGAAGTCACTTTTTAATCAAATAGAATACAAGTAATTTGATAATGCTGATAATCAGATGCAACTTGGCACATATGTTTGTCTTATATATGACTGGAATCCCATAGACAAATTTTTCTGTGTTAAATTAATTATTTGCTGATTCATTTTTACGGGTTAATGACATGATAAAATCATTTCTTGACTATTTCTGGACTTCTTGCTCAACTAGACCTACAGATTGATTTTTGCACCAAGTTTCAACTCTCCAGCATAAGTAAACGAGAAGATGAAATTTCCAGGCACACACACACAACTTTTTTTCAAACAAACGGAGTATTCCGATGACACCCCAGTTTTGGATTTTTTACAAACAAAATACTTTTCCTATATACCTACAATATAAATGTGGAAAAGTAAAAATAGTTTGAGTTACATTACTTTTTTTAAAATTTGATATTCACTGGGAACATCTATAGTCCAAGAGCCAGGCCCAAAAATGTGACTCATTTTGTACTACTTCAAACCAAATTTTTCTGAAAATATACCTTAAATTATGAAGAAAAACATAGTCTGCCTATCCAGAGTGGAGCCCTTCATATGAATGCGCTCACTCAAAATATTAGAAAATCCCACAAATTCTAGTTTACTTGCAATAAGTGGTTCCCTGTAGGTCGTGTGCAAAACATGAAAACATTTTTTAAGCTAATAAAATTTGCTATAAAACTAGTGTTTTTTTCATCAAATTTGGATAACTACAAGGGCCAAAAAAATTCCCAAAAAGCTTATATTTTTTCAAAGAATTCCACTGACTTTATAAATTCACCAATTTTGGTGTTATGGAAAGAGCCATAACTTTGGTTCTAGTTATATGATTTGATGATTAAACACTCGTTTTACAGAACATTTTTAAGAAATGTTTTTTTTTATGTTTTGCACACGACCCACAGGGAACTACTTATTTAAAAAAAAAAACTGAAATTTTTGCAATTTTATAAAATTTTGAGCATGTGCAATCATATGAAGGGCTCCACTCTGGATAGGCAGACTATGTTTTTTCTTCAGAATTTAAGGTATATTTTCAGAAAAAATAGTTTGAAGTAGTACAAAATGAGTCACATTTTTTCAGGTCCGGCTCTTGGACTGCAAGAGCAGACAAAAACAGAAGCAGCCCTTGTTTGTGAGATTATTACATACCCTGATTCAATAATAATAACAGCACTATAAGATAAAGATAACACATATTTTTATCCATTTTATTAAGATACACATGTTCATCCACAAGAGTGTACCAGTTTTAGCAGCCTGTTTTTTGATTACTTTTTGAATTGCATTGCTCCCTCTTCTTTACTCTGAGGCTCCGATTTGAGTTTCATGTTTGTCAGCATATTTTAGTGATTTTTTTAATTTATTGATATGCATTTGGTTCTAGGACAAAGAGAAGCTGGTTAAAATTATAGATAGTCTTAATATTAAAGTTACTACAAGAGATTTGAGGCATAACGACCCTAAAATTCAATTGCAAGCTGTCTGCATACAATGGCTCCCTCTGGCTCATTCTGTCTTGAGTAAGTATTCTGTAAATATTTTGTAAGTTTCAAGTTGGTTAGATATTCATAAATTTCTTTACCCTCCACGCTTGCCGCAGGGATTTCCCCGCTTGTATAAGTTTCATGATAACTTCAAAAATGTTATTTAATAATGAGTTAAACAAATTGGTTACGGGGTACCTCGGAATTTTTCCTCATCACATTGGATTGGCTGCGCTCATCCTCCCAGCTTTGGACTCGCTTTGCTCGTCCTCAGAACTATAAGTCGTTCAATTTATACTGCAACTCGTCTTCGGACTCGCTTCGCTTGTCCTCAGATAGTAAATACATTCGTATCATTCTCAGAGGTCATTTATCCAGGCACTGACAATGCTTGATGCTGCTTAACTTTTATGATCCACCAAAAATCATGGATATACTTGTTGTATTATAACGAAACAAATTTCAACTCAATTGGATTATTTTCTGATTTTTTTTACAATTTTTAAAAAACGTTTACTAGTCATTTGATAAAAATTGAACTAATGCTGATAATGAGATGAAATTTACACATATGTTAGTCTTATATATGGCTGCTTGTGTGTTGAATTTCAATCATATCGCATCATTTTTCCATAATTTATGATTTTTCAATTTTTTTTAATTTTCATTGTCATAAATTTTTGTTATAACATCATTAACCCTCATAAAAAAATTTTATGACAATGAAAATTGAAAAATCGTAAATTATGGAAGAATGATGCGGTATCTAATTATCCATCATCATTAACCCTAATGACGTCATACAAATTTATTTTCCGAATAGCACAACTACAGCGGTAGACTGATTTTTTGTACAAAGTTTCAAATCTCTAGCATAAATACACTGGGTGCTGCGATGATAACAGACATACACTCACTCACAAACACACACACACACCTATAGACAGACAAATTTGTGAAAACCACTCAGGAGGCTTTAAAAATGCCTGAAACGGATAATTCCGGTGGCATCTCGGTTTCAGATTTTTTGCAAACACAATACTTTTCCTATATACCTACAGTATGAATAAGGAAAAGTAATTACTGTCTTTTAAGCTTATAAGTTGTTTATTATTAATTTGAAATATGTTTTTGAATGAATAAAATAAACAAACAAGCATCAGCTATATTTCTAGTTCTGTATGAGAATATTAGGTCTATAATTTATCAACATATTACATGATTTGTTAATATAAGAGTTATGTTGTAAAACGTCATGATTTTGACTGCAATAAACAAACTTTAAGTTCCACACATTAAGTGTTGCACCAAGAAATATATATGTTTTTGAATAACTTACAAACTAAAAGTTTGTTTCCATAGAATAGCTATGGAATTTTCTCTACTCCTTCATACAAAAACAGTTAAAAAATTAAAATTTATAGACCAAAAATAGAAAATTAAAATTTATAATTTTTTAAATTAAATTTAATAAAATTTAAGTCTATTTTATTATATTAAAATTAAAATTTTTAATAAAATAAAAATTAAAAACAGTAAATACGTCATTAAAATAGTCAATATTAAACTTGTATCCACAAAATTAAATTTTGTGGATCGATTGACCACCTATAGATGTACATTCGTGTCAAATGTCAACTTAATTGGTAAAATTTTAATTTTTTTATGACTCAGCAATGGATGTTATCATAGTCTGAAACATATCATCTTCCAATCAGCACAACTAGACCTAAAGTCTAATTTTTGTGCCAAGTTTCCACTCTCTACCCTAAGCACAGTGGAAGGTATGCTTTGACACTGACAGACAGCATGATGAAAATCACTCAAAATGCCTGAAATGGATAATTGTGATGAAACCTTGGTTTTTAGATTTTTAGGATGAACACAATTCTTTTCCAAATACCCGTGGTAATAGGTGTGGAAAAGTAAATATACATGCATTACTGGGAGTGCCGCAGGGATTTAGTTGCAATAAATATTTTTTATATAAAAATATTCCCACAAAAAAATAAGTCTCACTCTGTTAAACCGAATACTAATAACTTCAGTGAGCACCTTAGAATAATACTATATATTGAAGGATCACTACTGATAACACGAAATGCGGTTCACTGGTAGTCTTAAGTAATGCTGCCACCCTAACAATATACAATTTTTTTATATAAAAGTTGGCAATACTTCCGGTTGCTGAATTATTATGTTCTATTATTAAATAATGATCGATTATTCATAAACTACTAATATAAATTTCGGTGCATTACAATATTTTAAGCATTTTAAATTGTAGTTCAATGTTTTTAATTTAAATTATATTGAAAGTAGTCTTTGTCAACTAAATGTAGATTCTTGTATTCTGCTACCCTTTTGCCATCTAAGACCAGTTTTATTAAATACTCAGCTGGTGTTTTAAGTTATTATATTTGTTCTTTACAATCTTTCTTCATCAATAGATATTTATGACACATATTTAAAATAATGTTTTGTTGTTAGGTTGGTGCCCCTACTTATGACCACCAGTCAAACTGGCTTTCATGTTATCAGTAGAATTATACTGAGTTTACAGTCATATGCTCCTATATTAGTATTATTATAAGATAAGCACAGTGGAATTGTCTACAATAATATGAATGTAATATCAATAAGTCATTGTTGATGTTGATATTATCGGATTCTTATATTATTATCTCATCAAATGCAGTCAAAGTATACTTCAAGCTTCTGTAGTTATATAAGTTGAATTCTTGATAATAATAAATAAAAGAAACTTGTTTAAAACTTGAATTTATACTTTTAAAAACACTTGAAAAACACAATTAATATAATAACATAATTTAAATGATAATAAAACTACAGTATGACATATTTGTCAGGAACTGTAAAAGTAATGAAATAATAATAAAACTACAGTATGACGTATTTGTCAGGAACTGTAAATGTAGCTTCGGTGAAGACTACATGGCGAATAGCACTGACTCATGTCAGACATGGGCCTTTTATAGATTACAGATAGAAAAAGTATTATCTTATATCTTATGTTACAAAAATGATAAGTTTGTATGACACATCATGCCCTACTGATTATTACAAAACTACTAAATATTACTATGTGTGTTAATAATTATATAACTTCTCCACCCTTAAGAGTGAAGTGTCCTCACGAACTTAAATATATTAAAAGCGAAAATAGTATTAACACAGTACATTTATTAAAATTATGAACTTGTGGTAAGATACTACACATAATTAAAAATCTTCCTAGTTATTAACACACATGATACCATAATATTGTTACATTAATTGAATAGTTATTTATAATTTAGTAAAATTATATTTAAAATTTAATTAATAATTTTAACAAGAAAAATAAATACATCAAATATAAATATATCTAGCAATACAAAGTTGTTATTTTAAATGATATATTACTTAAAACTCTTGAAACTCTAATTAGGCTTTAGGACCATATCACTTTTCTTTGTGTAAATCTTGTTTTTACATGAAATGACAATAAGAATTTAACATTTTGTTTATACATAAAATGACAAGAAGATGATGATGATCTCAACATTTTATTCATACATTAAATAACTAGAAGATTTCATTAAAATAAGGCTAACTTAATGGTCTTTTAAAAGTAAACTTAAATCATTAATACCAATATTATTTTTATACTCAAATTTTATAACGTTTTTTGTTATGTTATGGGTACATACTTTTTCATACTTGATTACAAAACAATTACTAAATAATTAGAATTATACATTAAAACAAAATACTTATCTACTAAATAATTAGGTTTGTCTTACAATAAATGATAACAAAACACTCAATTGTGGTTTTACATTTGTTAAATAATTATTATTAAATTTTGATAATTCTTACTCAAATAGTAACAAAATAGTTTGCAAGATCATAATGCCAGTCACTTTTTCTTTATTTCTAAAATTCTTACAAATTATTATTACTAATGAATTATCTAATAGAAGGTTTATTTAAGCTGAAGGCTAAGTTCAATTTAATTTGCACTTGGGAATTCAAGGCATAATAAAGTATTCAAAATTTGAAAGCAAAATAAATATCTTTTGATTATATCTGGATTTGCTAATTGCATTAAATAATATAATAATTAACAAAATTAATCGTCTTTATACTTTTCTGTATTATAACTTAACAGTATTCAGCTTTATGAATCTTATGTTTAAATGGTATTAATTACACAATACATAAATTTAAAACAAATGATTTATTTATGTATTTGAAATAAATTATTTATTAATTTATTAAACATAGATGATTTACAAATTTTACTTAAAATAAATAGTTTAAATTAAATTAGTTATAATCTATTTATTAATAACATTCAACTTTCAGATATGCCTTTGTTTTTATTTATTAATCAAAGAGTTTAACTATAAAGAGACATTTAATTATGTTGATTATAATTTATCTATTAAAGAAAATATTAATTGTAAGTTCCTGGACCTTTATTTTTATTGTAATCGTTTCATAAAAAATTTAACTATTAAGAAATATTCTGAATGATAATAATTTATTTATTAAAATATACGTCAATAAAAGTTAGGTTCTACTTACTACCTGGGATGAGCACGTAAAAGAAAATATAAGTTTTACAAATTTTATGAATTTTAATTTTAAGGTTACTAACAATTTATATTATATTCTTTTCTTTATATCTAGACTTAAGTGTTCGCATAAATAATTCTAAATCAAATTTCCAAAATGAATTATTCAAAATAGCCTTGCAATTATAAATATCATAATAATAATTAAATTTAGCTGATTTAGGTTTATAAATCGTCGTTTTTATCTCAGCAAGGGTTTTCTTTATATTTAGGTTAGGAGAGTAAATTTTGGAAGTAATTAATTTTTGGTTAACCTTTTGATTATGATCCTGGTATTTTAAAAACCCTTTTGGAATTTCCCTTTTTTGTTTAATTTGCAAGTGAGTCCTATTTTTTTAAGTTGCAAGGGATTACTCACATTATTGGTTAGGACGTTGTGTTTAAAATTAGGCAGATAAGGATTATTATTATCTAAGGATTTGGCCATTAGGTCATCCTGCAAGTTATCTGTTATATCTTTATTAGTTTTGGAACTAAATTTAATCTGGTCTGAGTCATGTGAATATTTGCTATCATGTTTATCAGTCAATGTTTCATGGATAAAACCATTACTATTTACTTATCAAATAATTTTTAGAAGATATTATTTCTTGAGAAACATTGTCTTGGTTAATTTTATCTACTTCTAAATAATTTGATAAACTAGAATTATTGTCAATAGTATTAAATTTAGGTTCAAATGAATTGATAAAATTAAAAGAATGGTTGGGCTGTTGACTTAATTTTACCTCAGACTCTTCTGTAACTTTTTCATTAGACTGTGCTGAGCCTACAGAATCATATTCATTATTATCAGAGTATATTTTTGGAAAGTTAGACTTGAACAAAGATCGATTGCATGAGACACACGAAAAATGGGATGGATGGCTATAAAGTTGATCGTAATTTACTTTTTGGGAAATTAGGTTCGGAACTAAGGTGCATTTAGTGAAAAGAATTTTTCTAAATTCATCTAGGTTTGTTGGATTAGTGAAATTATGAAACACGATAACTGAGGTTGGAGTTCATGATACATGAAAGATCATCTCTCTTTCTTGTCCTATTAACACTGCTATTGTTTCTGGACACATTTATCTATGCGATACCTTGTATACAATAAATTTTTAACATCGTAAAATTTTTGAAAGAACGAAAACGGAGATTCATTTGGTTGAATTTTCAAACTATAAATTTCTCTTCTCAACATCTCAACTTTTATATGATCGGCAAACTGATTTTTTAAATGTTCTATTAAATCAGGTATTGTTGCAACATTTTTAGATTGAATTAATACTTGAGCGGATCCCTTCAGTTTGCTCTTAACTATATTTAACTGCTTCAAATGGTTTATGGAGGATCTAGAGTTTTCCGGATCACATGCATATGAATATATTGACTCGATAGCTCTAGTAAAGTTTAAAAGTTTCAGGTGATTGCCATCAAAGTGTGGTAAATGGTCATAATCAACTTCAGTTAAATCATAAATATGGGATTGAGTCATCGTTAATAATTTAGTGTCTATGGGAGGAAATATAACAATCAATGAAATTATTGATAAACTTGTAAAAATTTGAGAAACGAATAACTTTTAAAACAATTATCAAAGAACAAATCGAAAAAGGGGAAATGTAATATTTGAACCATAAATTTAAAAATTTGTTTTTTTAATAATTATTTATTGCAATTTATTTGTCCGTTTATTCATTGATTACATACTAATAACAAATACAATACAACAAATAAAACTACTCTCTCTTTTTAACTAACGGAAAAATTATAAATGGTTTTGTTAATAAAACTAAAAAATATTAATATTTGGTTTAAACCTTTTTGGGGTAGTAAATTAATAATTTAATAAAGTTAATAAATTTCTTTTTCTTAAATACATTTATGCATTTATATTTATTTATTTATTTTATGTTATTTTTATTTCTTTTGAAATTTATTTATTTATATTTATTATTATGAATTATGAATGGACATTTAAATTTTCCTTATAATTATATAATCTTTGATAAAAAAATAATAATAGGTAGTAATAATAAACTTTATTTTGAAAAGATGGTTAGTAAATATATTTTTGATTTAAATTAAGTATTTTTATTTGCCAATAATAGCAAAGAATTTATGCTAAGAAAGACTATATTTCTTACTGGGATAAAAAGTCACAATAAGCAATAATAGAATTCTTAATCAAATTAAAAGTTCTGTTACATTTAAATTTAATTATTATTTTGTATACAATTTTAAGATCATTTATTTTAATTTTGATTTATATGTAATTATTTATTTATATAGTTATTAGGTATTTATTATTACTTTTTATTTATTTATATAAAAGTTTTCAAACGAAGTTATTTCGTGAAATAATAATGTCTTTCTAATATCACATAGAAGTAAAACAAATATAAATTTATTAGAGTGTAATATTAATATTAACTTACGTAGAGACGCGTACCATCGAGGCAAATGGCCAGGATGTTGAGTACTGCTGCAGCTCCTCGAGCACTGCCTAGGCAAATGGCCAGGACGATGGTAGAGATGCTGCTTGTCAGTTGGGTGTACAGCACTTTGAACGCTAACTAGGTAAATAGCCTAGGAAAGTCGTTTAAAAATACTGTGTACGCTTTCTTCGACGTTTTAAAGAACACTAGCCGGGACAAATGGTCAAGACTATGTGCCTCTAAAGTGTCTTATGTTCGGGCGCCAGTTATATAAGTTGAATTCTTGATAATAATAAATAAAAGAAACTTGTTTAAAACTTGAATTTATACTTTTAAAAACACTTGAAAAACACAATTAATATAATAACATAATTTAAATGATAATAAAACTACAGTATGACATATTTGTCAGGAACTAAAAGTAATGAAATAATAATAAACTACAGTATGACGTATTTGTCAGGAACTGTAAATGTAGCTTCGGTGAAGACTACATGGCGAATAGCACTGACTCATGTCAGACATGGGCCTTTTATAGATTACAGATAGAAAAAGTATTATCATATGTTACAAAAATGATAAGTTTGTATGACACATCATGCCCTACTGATTATTACAAAACTACTAAATATTACTATGTGTGTTAATAATTATATAACTCTGTGACCTTGAGCCATCAATAAAAATTGTATTCAGAAAATTCAATTTTTTTTTCATGGAAACTTTACAGCTATAAAAATCGAACAAGAAATAAACTTACCCCTTAATTATTGCCAACATGCCAGCATAAAAAAGATGTGAAACCTCACATTAGCTTTTTAAGTATTTATTTGTATTAAAATTTAACTTTATTTGCAGAAATGGTATGTAAAGAGTTACCAGCTTGTAACCAGCTATCAGAGGAAAAAGTAATGAAACTAATGTGCTCAAATTCTTATAATTTTTCTGATTATCCTCGAGAAACTCAAGCACTAAAGCAGCATTTCTCTGCCTGTTCTTCCCAACCAGAAGCCCCTGTTATCGTCTTTGTTTCTAAAATGTTTCCTGTAAGTAAACATCTCCACCAAGAACACTACAAGAGTGTAAAAGAGCCGAGTGTAGCATACAAAATGAGATGTTATTTTATGCCTTGTCTTATCAGCCTCTCACATTTCATTGATATCCTAATAAGCAAGCATAAAAGGCATTCACGATTTCTCTTTGTTACTTGGTGAGTACGCATTGTAAGATATTGTGCTATTTAAGCACTGGGTTGCACCACTAAATTGCTCATTGCACATGCTATATAAAACAGAACCATATTATTATAAACATCTGGATACTGGCCAAGTGGCTAAGTGAAATCATCAAGGCCTTTAATGCTTGCTTATTTGGATGCCAATGATATTTGTGAGGCTGATATGACTTGGTGTCAACTAAGATGTCAATTTGTTGACAATAGACTTGCCTCTTTTTACACTATTGTTTTTGGTGGAGATTTATCACATTTTGTAATTTTCTTTTAATATCTTTGTGTTGTTAATTTCTTTTTGAGATGCTTCCTGTAAAGAAAAAGATGGTGTGCCAGTGACCACTAGAATTGGCAGGTGCACTGCTACGTCCTTAGATTTATTGTTAAAATAGGTTGTTATAGGTCAATGAAATTGTCAATCACTATCATTGTCATTAAACCAGTATAAGTTAGTTATTCATTTCTGTTATTGTATTCATGCAATATGTAATGTTTATTTACTAGCAGTTTTTTTTTTTGTAATGTTTATGTTACTAGCAGTTATTTTAGATAGTTTAAATTGCCTTTATCCTTTAATTTGGACTGTATATTTAAATTAATTTTTTTTTATAAAAGTATTATACAGAACTGACATATTTTAGGTTTAAATTAAAAGTCAACAGATATATTAAAGGATACCATTCTTTAATGAGCCAACATTCTTTCAACCAATTAAAGGTTTAAAACAGGATAAAACAAAAGGGAAAAAGAAACGTACAGATGTTATAATTTAATAACAGAGTCAGCTTTCAGATTTAACAGTCTGTTATCAGTGCCAGCAAGACACAAAGATAGTGTTAAGAAATAGAAGTCATCCAGCTTGTTGAAATCAAGTTGAACTTAACTTTTTGAGTTGATTTCAATGATTGGGACGACTCTTGCTGTCACTGATAATGGACTGTTAAATCTGAAAGGTAACTCTGTCATTAAATTATAAAATCAGTGGAGAGATTTGCTTCTTATCTGTCCTTATATTTGGACTCCAAACCTCTACTTTTCTACTATAATAAAACAAAAATAAACTAAATGGAACCACATGTATAGCAAAAATAAATTAAACATTACTAATGTAGTTTAGGATTTGAGTATTTTTTATTGCTGAGAGTAATAAAATAGACTCTAACCTTACTTTATTGTATGTAATAAATAGATTTAATCCAATATAAGTTGATGTTCATTATATATTTTTTATTTCTTAGGTTGAAAGGAAGTTACTTCCAGAAAATCGACCTAAAGTTTTAACAGCGGATGAGATCAATGCTCGCAGAGAACAAGCTAGGTTACGCCACGCTGAGAAATTAGCATCTGAGAATCCAGCAAGTGATTCAGCAGAACCATCATCAGAATCATTAGCAAATCCACCTGGTCATGATCCACCTGGACAAGATCCAGCTGGTGAATCACAACAAGATGAGGATAGTGACGCTTTTATAGCATTTGCTAGAGTTTACAGTGGTACAGTGCAGACTGGACAGACATTGTATGTGCTTGGACCAAAGCATGACCCTCATACTGCTCTGAAGATGGTATCTATAATTGTATATTTGCTTATTCTTTTTACTCCCCTCTATTTTTGGATGGATTAGAATTGAAGATATAACTTTTAATTGATTTTACATGATTTTGAGTTAGGAGCTAACACTCTGTCTTAGACCTAATGAAACCCTAACTCATAGAGATATATACTAGAGGGGGCATAGCCTATCTCAATACATTGAGAGGCCTGAAACATTATTTTGGGGCTCTCAGGGGCTCATTATAACCTCAATGAAACCTTCTTCAAGAGTGAGTTATGATCTTAGAATAATAGTATATATAGAAGGAGCACAGGACCGTAAACACAATGTAATTCTACTGATAACACGAAAGCCGGTTGACTGGTGCAACTAAGTAATGCTGCCAACCTGAGAACAATACATTATTTTAAATATTTGTCTTAAATATCTATTAATGAAGAAAGATCGTAAAGAACAAATATAATAACTTAAAACACCTGCTGAGTATTTAATAAAACTGGTCTTAGATGGCAAAAGGGTGGCGGAATACAAGAATCTACATTTAGTTGACGAGGACTACTTATTATTATAATTTTAATAGATACGTTAAACTACAATTTAAAATGCTTTAAATATTGTAATGCACCGATATTTATATCAGTATTTTATGAATAATCAATCATTAATTAATAATAGAACATAATAATTCAGCCACCGGAAGTATTGCCAACTTTTTTTTAGAAAATTTATATTGTTAGGGTGGCAGCATTACTCAGTTGCACCAGTCAACCGGCTTTCGTGTTATCAGTAGTGCTCCTTCTGTATATAGTATTATTCTAAGGTTATGATGATGCCATTTTTTGGACTTTAAAGGGCCACGGGGGGGGGTAAATTTCCTGATTCTTTATTAGTTAGTCAAAATTAGTCAACCTAGTGGGTTACATTATAACACATGGTTATAACCAATTGGCAGCTTGGTAAAATAATGCTAAGGAGCCAATGAGGTAAGTCCTAGTTGTTAAACCATGCCTATAATTTCATATCAAGCCAACCTCATTAGTTCTTCAACATTATTTTCCCATGCTGTTAACTGTTTTTAACTGTGTGCAATACAATAGACTTTTAGTTATCTGCTTTGGGGTTTGACAATCATGTTTTAGCGAATTTCCATTGGAAAAAATTCATTTTGAGGTTTTTTGAGACGCTTAATCAAATGAAACCGGTCCGAAGTCAATATGACCACTCTAAGTGACCTAAAAGTCTAAAAAAAATCATAATAAATTACCGGAAACAAAACTTTTGGTTGATAAATAACTTTCAAGTAGGGTGTCGTTTTCTATGTATTTTTGTGTGCTGAATTGAATAAATCAGTCTAAAGTCAATATGACCATTGTAAATGACCAAAAAGTAGAAAAAAAACCATAAATTACCGAATACTTTTGGTTAATAAAAAATAACTCTCAAGTAGGACGTCGTTTTCTATGTATTTTGTGGCGCTGAAGCGAATGAAACCAGTCCGAAGTCGCTACAACTAATCGAA